>SJXO01006463.1:54526-84584 GCA_006408615.1 Connochaetes taurinus
TTTGCCAACAAAGGTCTGTCTAGTCAAGGCTATGGTTTTTCCAGTGGTCATGTATGGATGTGAGAGTTGGACTGTGAAGAAAGCTGAGCACTGAAGAATTGATGCTTTTGAATTGTGGTATTGGAGAAGACTCTTGAGAGTCCCTTGGACTGCAAGGAGATCCAACCAGTCCATCCTAAAGGAAATCAGTCGTGGGTGTTCATTGGAAGGACTGATGCTGAAGCTGAAACTCCAATACTTTGGCCACCTCATGTGAAGAGTTGACTCACTAGAAAAGACTCTGATGCTGGGAGGGATTGGGGGCAGGAGGAGAAGGGGACAACAGAGGATGAGATGGCTGGATGGCATCACCGACTCGATGGACATGAGTTTGAGTGAACTCCGGGAGTTAGTGATGGACAGGGAGGCCTGGCGTGCTGTGATTCATGGGGTCGCAAAGAGTCGGACACGACTGAGTGACTGAGCTGAGTTGACTACATCTGTTGACCTCTAGGAACACATGACTCCTTTGTGCCACCACCTATGAGTCTGACCACAGTCCCATCAGCAAGAGAGATGTCCATCTCAAGTTCAGGGCAATCATCAACAGAAATGTATGGAAGTGACAGGATGTTAAGGCTTATTTTAGGGCTTCCCTGATAGCTCAGCTAGTAAAGAATCCACCTGCAATCAGGAGACCCCTGTTTGATTCCTGGGTCAGGAAGATCCCCTGAGAAGGGATAGGCTATCCATTCCAGTATTCTTGGGCTTCCCTGGTGGCTCACATGGTAAAGAATCCGCCTGCAATGCAGGAGACCTGGATTTGATCCCTGGGTTGGGAAGATCCCCTGGAGGAGGGCATGGCAACCCACTCCAGTATTCTTGCCTGGAGAATTCCATGGACAGAGGAGCCTAGTGGGCTACAGTTCACGGGGTCACAAAGAGTCAGACATGACTGAGCGACTAAGCACAGCAAGGCTTATCTTAGGAAAAGTTACTATGAAGATGTATTAGGATAGCTTGTGATTTTGGTAGGTATGTGAAGTGTTAAGTCCTTTTCACCTGTTTCTCAGTTTCTGTAAGGTTCTATGTGTCACTCATAAATCTATTTTCTCATGTAGTGATTTGCAGTTTTTTGTACTTGCTTCTCCATCATACCACCATTAAAAAAATATTTATGCAACAAAGTCCAGACACTATTTTAAGCTGTATAACAGAAAGGTTTCACTGGGTCAACTAGGTGAAATCCATACATGAAGAATGGAATCAGATGTATATATTTTACATGTAGCTCAGTCAGTAAAGAATCTGCTTGCAATGCAGGAGACCTGGGTTTAATTCCTTGGTCAGGAAGATCCCATGGAGAAGGAAATGGAAACCTGCTCCAGTATTCTTGCCTGGAGAATTCCATGGACAGAGGAGTCTGGCGGGCTACAGTCCATGAGATCACAAGAGTCAGACACGACTGAGTGACAACCACCACCACCACATATATGGTAAAGGTTACTCTCTATCTGTCTAGCATCTGTCACCTATCTGTAGTCTAATCTCCTTAAAAAAGATCTTTTAAGGCTAAAATTGGAAAAATAGTGTCCAACTGGTTCCATTGTCATTTCTAAAGAAGAATACACCAGCAGAAGGGATATAGTAGACGTGAACCTTAAAAAAAAAAAAAGAAAAGGAGAAATTGAGAGTTAAAGAAGGTTCCCTAACTAGAGGCTTAATGATCCGATCAATCCACAAAGAGGATAGAGAAGTATCAAACTGGTCTATACTGACACCACTAACCATCAGGATTATCCTGGGAGTAGGTCTTGCTAATGTTTCATGCCCTCCGAGTGACACTGAAATTAAAATTCGGCTTCTTCTAGAAAGTTCCTCCGAGAGAAATCACTGACTATCCTTTCTCTTTGAAGGACCACCACAAACAGCAGTTCTGTTTCAAATATTAATTGAGGGCTCACTTAACTCTGTACCAGTTTCCCAGGCTAGAAGTTCATTTTAGATTGACATTTTGAATGTGGATATTGACTTATCTACTTCAGTATGAAGAACGGGTTTAATAAAGAGGAAGGGCTGGGTCAGGATATCAGAAAAGTAGAACCATGATCTGGATTAGAGATTATAAGAGTCTACAGTAGAGGCAAAAAAGAGAGGATGAAACTGCAGGGTGGGGGGGAGTGGGGTGGGGGCGGGTATTAAGACAGAATTAGGAGGACTTGATCAACATGGATATATACATGAATCGGGGTTTCAAGAAGATGCTCAGGTTTCTTCTGTGAGTTTGGTATTACCCAGATTTGGAAATACTGATAATGCTTGAATGTATTGGGGGAAAACAAAATTTGTGGATCCTCAAAGCTGAAGACTATACTTGGACCAAATTTGACTTTCCCAAAGTAGTTCTATCATGTTAGACAAGAATGATTTTTAAACCGCAATAACTACGTGTTAGTTGCTCAGTCATGTCCAACTCTTTTCAATCCCATGGACTGTGGCCCACAAGGCCCCTGTCCATGGAATTCTCCAGGCTAGAATACTGGAGTGGGTTGCCATTTTCTACTTCAGGGGATCTTCCTGATCCAGGGATTGAACCTGGGTCTCCTNAGAGATTATAAGAGTCTACAGTAGAGGCAAAAAAGAGAGGATGAAACTGCAGGGTGGGGGGGAGTGGGGTGGGGGCGGGTATTAAGACAGAATTAGGAGGACTTGATCAACATGGATATATACATGAATCGGGGTTTCAAGAAGATGCTCAGGTTTCTTCTGTGAGTTTGGTATTACCCAGATTTGGAAATACTGATAATGCTTGAATGTATTGGGGGAAAACAAAATTTGTGGATCCTCAAAGCTGAAGACTATACTTGGACCAAATTTGACTTTCCCAAAGTAGTTCTATCATGTTAGACAAGAATGATTTTTAAACCGCAATAACTACGTGTTAGTTGCTCAGTCATGTCCAACTCTTTTCAATCCCATGGACTGTGGCCCACAAGGCCCCTGTCCATGGAATTCTCCAGGCTAGAATACTGGAGTGGGTTGCCATTTTCTACTTCAGGGGATCTTCCTGATCCAGGGATTGAACCTGGGTCTCCTGTATTGCAGGCAGATTCTTTACTTTCTGAGCCACCAGGGAATACAGAAATACAAATATATTAACAACCTTTCATATAATGAGTTTTATATATAAGTTTTATATAATGAAGAGGACAAAAATAAAACTGTTTATAAGTTTCAACCTTATCTCTTTCCTTCCCACAGGTAATTAGGTTTGGTTTATTTATTTTTAATTTATAAAACCATAATTCTTTTTTTCTGATATATTAGTTCTATGAACTACTAAGAATGTTCTCATTAAATAAATAACCAAAGAGTTTGTCATGTTATAGAAAAAGCCTATTGTTCACTAAAAACAAATGTGTCAGTAGCTGAAAGGATTTTCAAAAGGGAAGAAGTCCCACAAAGTACAGGAAATTTTTTAATTAGATCTTTGTTTTTCACTTAGTGGAAATATTAACATTTTGGAGGCAGAACAAGAGAAACACTATAATACTGTGGTCACCAGGAATGGTCATCTGTTAACTTGTCTTTCCCCAAGTCGTTTCTCAAGGGAATTACACTTTCCCCTTCATTGTGGTTCTGGCGGGTGGGTCCAGGGGTCCTATTTCACCACAGTGGTGGAGCCAAGGATAAGTCTGAAAACCTAATTTCCCTAGACACTGTGATTGGTTCAGAGTAGGCACATGACCTAACCAGGGCCAATCAGGGTTCTTTTGGGGACTTGGAAGTTTTCTGGAGAGAGTTTCTCTTTCAGAGGCCATGAACTGTATTTATCTTAGGGCTTTGGACCAGGCTTTCCTGGTGGCTCAGGCAGTAAAGAATCAGCCTGCAATGTGGGAGACCCAGGTTCAATCCCAGGGTCTGGCAGATCCCCCGGAGAAGGAAATGACAACTCATTCCAGTATTCCTGCCTGGGAAGTCCTATGGACAGAGGAGCCTGGAGGGGTACAGTCCATGGGGTTACAAAGAGTCCGACACAACTGAGTGACTAACACACCAACAACTCTCCCTCTGTGTAGACATACATTGCTAGAGAATAAAAGAAACCGAGAGATGAAGTGATCCAGACAGCCTTAATGATATCAACGGGGGCCTGCATTCATCTTTGCCTGAACTATTACTATCTACTGAGCCAACAAATTCTCCCATTTTTCACAGTTTAGTTTGAATTTCAAAGGAAAGCATACTGGATACTTATATACCCTGCACTGAAGCTCTCAAAGCTATAACATACGGATTATCTGAGGGAAGGAAAGACCTTAGTTTATTACCAATAGCATTTCTAATTTACAGATCTGAAAGCATCGTTAAACACGGGAGGGAGTGAAAAGGACCCCTGAGTAACCTAACTATACGGTAAAGGAAAAGAGAACTTGGAAACAGAATTTATATGGATTTTATGTTGAGTATCAATTCTGCAATGCTTTGATGTCCTTCCCAATTCCTAAGTTCAATAATTTATGGTCAAATACCACTGAGCATGGGAAGTAATATATATTTTTTAAATCATTCTGACTCAGTGGTTAAAATCAGAGCTGTCAATAGGCTAACTATCTGGGAACTGATTTTATACTCAGAACACAACTGACCTTTCCCCTCTTCTGTGTTACATACAATCGATGAATTCCAGGCACATAAAAGCTGTCTTCATTCATCTACCAGATAAACAGAAGTGCAGGAATAGATTAAGAACAAAAAAAGTTTGCAAAGTCACTCTACCTGTGTTGTAGGACTTTGAAAGTTAGAAACAATAGAGTATAATAAGAGTGCATAAGAGTGTTAGTCACTCAGTCTTGTCTGACTCTTTACGACACCATGGACTCTAACCCTCCAGGCTCCTCTGTCCATGGGATCTCCCAGACAAGAATACTGGAGTGGGTTGCCATTCCCTTCTCCAGGGGATCTTCCTGACCTACGGATTGAACCTGGGTTTCCTGCATTGCAGGCAGATTCTTTACCATCTGAGCCACCTGGGAAGCCCCAGAAACAATATTAGAAATCATTTGTTCAACTTTTAAAAACATTAATGTCAGGATATTGTCACACATATTTCCTAGGAAATTGAGTTAATGGGATGTTGTTGGATAGTTATTTTCTAAACTCTTATTTTTCTACTGCTATCCCAAATGTATAACAGGTGTCCACAGAATTACATGAAAAACTTCAAAGCAATATTAATCTGTGGTTGTGATATGAAAACAACCAACTCTCCCTCCCACCTGTGCCACCAACATCCTGTCTTTGGACCTCTCTTCCCTATTCAGGTGATTCCCATTCATCCCTATCGTCACCCCTGGATACGCTCTCAGACCCTCCCCTTCCCTAATTCTGGGCCGGTGGTCCTTCCCCAGCGCTCACTGATGTGGGGACACGTCACACACAACTGTCACTGTCCTTGAACTTCTCTGCCAGACTGGAAGCCACGTGAGCCAAAGACTGTGTCCGACTGAGTTCTGGATCCCAGAGGAACAGCACAGTTCCTGGCACATGCGTTCAATGAATTATGTGTTTGAATGAACACATGAACGCTGACTCTGGCTCTAAAATCATCACTGAAGATCTTGCTTAAAAGATATTCAACACACTGCGTGCAAATGGATCTCACCATGAAACTGTGCTTAAACGGTTGTTTACCACCAAACCTCTGACTTAGCAGAGTATGAGGACATTAGGTCTTGATCACCTGTTAGTTCTGTAGTTATTAGCCCTGAATGGTCATTAGAATCCCCTGGGGAAACTTTAGAAATATATAGATCCATTGAACTCATTTACACCAGGCTCCCTGGGGGTGAATGCCAGGCATCAGAATTTTTCAACAGTTGGCTAAGTGATGTTAACCTTTAGCCAAGGGTTGAGACACGCTGAATTAGCCATAGGTGGGAAGGCTCCCTATGTCCAATCTGCTTTCCTGTGACATTCCTGCTGTTTCTCTGGAGGTTACTGGGATCACGGCCTAACAAACGGCATGGACTGAGGGCTCACCATGTGCCAAGCACTTTCCATACATTATCTTCACCAAATCCCAACTGCTTCTATTTATAGAAAGTAAATGAGGCTCAGGGGGTTACAGAGGAATAGAGCCTGAATTGGGATACCCTTTTCTCAGAAGCCAGAGTATGTCCTTTATATAATAGTATATCATGCAGCTGGGTGGCATTCTGATTATGCTCGACAGAGAACTGGTCGCTGACCTCAGGTATATAATTGGTTCACCCTATAGGTAATGAGCTATTTATCCTTCCCTGGGTCAAAGAGGTGTCAGAAAAATGAAGACAGAAAGTTTGATGTTCAATGTGATTCTCATGCCAGCAAAACTACATTGATGGGCAGTTTCTTTCAAAGAAGCTAGCTAAAAAAGCACAGCACCAGCAAAATAAAACCGAGGCTATGGCTTTTCTTGACTTGCTAATTTCTGTGTATGTTTTATTCATTCAACAAACATAACTGAAATGTCTTCTTTGTTGCAGATGCCGTATTATGTGCTGAGAATATAAAAAAAGAATAGCTTGATTATCTCCTCAGTCCTAAAATAAATGTAGGTATGCTATTAATCAACAAACTTTCCTTTTTAAAAAATATCTATCTGAAGGTTGAAAGCAAGATTTTATTCTTAAAAGTTTGAAGGCGGTTACCTCCTTCAAAAGATGTTAAATGATGAAAACATGTGGTATCATCAGGAAATGAGAAGAAAACAAAAATCCATAGATATGACAACTGAATTCTTGACCTATTTAGAACTGTTTAGGAATGCTAATAGGCTGAAATCTCTCTTCATTCACTCCAGGCTTTGCACGCATTCTAAAACACAGCTGGGGAAAAAATATCACAGTGGCCAAAGATATTAAAACTCTTTTGTTTTATATGAACTTTGGGGATAGCCGAATTTCTTCCCATTCATAAAATAATTAGAATTTTCATTTGTGGTTCAGAAAAACAGATGTGCTGAGTTAGAAGGGGGAAAGCCACGTGCTCCCCTGGGGCCAAGGGAGATGGTGCTTTAGAAAAAAGCACTGGGAAGCTTAATGTACACAGTGTCCTTGTCCGTAAATAGCAAGGAGGAAGCAGAAGGGACAGGAAGTAGGGAAGAGTCCAGTCCCATTACCCTTGTGAGGAAGTGAAACTCTCAGCTTTGCACTTGACCTTGGAGAGGGGTAACCTTTCATCGTGCTGAGCCATTCGTAATGATACTGCCCAAGGGAGGTACTGGCGACAAGAACGCTCACTTCTTGGCTACTGGCTCATGGCACATCCTCCCCCTTGACTCACCTCTCCAGGCAGTGGTGGCGACTGTCCTGTTCTAAACTCCGCCTGGTCCTGGCTCACTGGAGCCTCACAGAGAACATGCAAGAAGTCTCCACTTTGCATAAAAGGACCCCGAGGCACAGATGGGCAAAGGAATGTGCCCAAGAGCTGGGTGTGGATGGCAGGTGTTCTAGCTCGAGAGCCCATATACTTCACTCCAGCCTCCATCTCCTCCCACTAGGATCTCTGCTTCCTTTTGTCCCTGGTCCCTTAGCCAACTTTGCCTCAAACCTGTGAACTGAGTGCACAGAAGCTGGGGCTCTTCAGAGCTGGTGGAAGAAAGTAGTCACAGAAGGCCTACTCTGTCTGGAAAAGTGGAGCTGTGGTCCTTAGGAAGCTCAGGGTTCTCCAGGGCTGGGCTGCGGGGAGAGACCCGCTGGGACGGGCAGTGGGCTTATCGGGCTCTTGTCAAAGCACAGAGGGTCCATTCTGTGCAGTGAGAAGACTGTGTTCCCCAGGCCAGATACGCCTTCTCAGTGAGAATAGGTTGATGGGACTATGTACGTCTCGAGAGGAAGAAGCTGATGCTGGGCAGAGAAAGTTGGTGTCTAAGCTCCTTGGCCTGGACAGGCATGTGGAGAAATAATCTGTAGAGAAATAAGAGGGGCCCTGGGACATTCGAGACATGGCTGGGTGATGGAGCCGACACTGTTCGCCAGAGGGGACTACCCCAGGCCAGATACGCCTTCTCAGTGAGAATAGGTTGATGGGACTATGTACGTCTCGAGAGGAAGAAGCTGATGCTGGGCAGAGAAAGTTGGTGTCTAAGCTCCTTGGCCTGGACAGGCATGTGGAGAAATAATCTGTAGAGAAATAAGAGGGGCCCTGGGACATTCGAGACATGGCTGGGTGATGGAGCTGACACTGTTCGCCAGAGGGGACTTGGAGGGGTGGGGGCGGTGGGAAGTTGGCAAATGGGAGCGAGGACAAGTCCTGCAAGATGGGAGGAAATGGGAGTGAGGTCAAGTCCTGCAAGATGGGAGGAAATGGGAGTGAGGACAAGTCCTGCAAGATGGGAGGAAGATCGTCAGTTAAACTGTCTTTTGTGCGAGGTTTCTCAGCCTCGGATCTAGTGGCATTTGGGGTGGGGCGATTTTCTCTGTGTGTGGGGACTGTCCTGTGAAGTGTAGGGGATTTAACAGCATCCCAGGCTTCTCCCATCACCAAAAATGTCCCTGGATATTGCCAAATGTCCCCTGGGGGGCGTTCCAGTCACCTCCCCACTTGTTGAAAACCACTTCCTTCCAGCCTAGACACTGGAGTTTACTTTCCGGCGACTAGGTCTATCTGAGTTGCTGACAGTCTTTTTCCTCTTAGGCTGTGCAATAAGAAGCTTGATATAAAAATTCCTGAAACTTCATCTTTATTTTTTCCCTCCCTTCAATGCTTCATTCTTCCTTCCTTTGCATTGGCTTACCTCTCCCCTCTCTTTGAACATATTACCATCTCTGGGGGAAGCTTATAAGAGCAGACTCTTGTCCTTAGCCCTGGAGAGGGAAAGGGCAACCCACTCCAGGACTCTTGCCTGAAAAACCCCACAAACAGCCCTGCGGGCTACGTCCACGAGGCACAAAGAGTCAGACATGACCGAGCGACTGAGCTTACTTGTCCTTCAGTTCAGTTCAGTCGCTCAGTCGTGTCCGGCTCTGCGACCCCATGAACTGCGGGACGCCAGGCCTACGTGTCCTTAGGTCGCCTCGACTTTCTTCACTTCCTGTGAAGACGAGGTGCAGGTGTCTAAACCAAAATTACTTACAATCATGTTCATGGTCCTGATGTGTAGGTATTATTGCAAAGTCAAAGTCGCTCAGTCATGTCAGACTGTTTGTGACCTCATGAACTATACAGTCCATGGAATTCTCAGGCCAGAACACTGGCGTGGGTAGCCTTTCCCTTCTTCAGGGGATCTTCCCGACCCAGGGATCGAACCCAGGTCTCCTGCATTGCAGGAGGATTCTTTACCAGCTGAGCCACAAGGGAAACCCAAAACTTCTCTTATAAACAGAAAACAGAACCCTCATTACTTAGCTTCCCAGCTTGGAGTGTCGGGGTCTCCGAGAGTCCCTTCTTTGCCTCACTCCTGACTCAACATCCTGTTTGTCCTCATTCACGCGAAAAATGAAGTGAAGGGGAGACGCTGGCCTGGGCTCCTGTTGCCCTTCCCTCTGCCTGCGGGAGGGCAAGCACTGCGCTTACTCTGCTTCCAAGTGTGGGGCAGCCTTCCGATGGCCGCCTGAATCAGCACGCCTCTTGTAATGCTCTTTGTAAAATAAGAGGAAAAAAGATAGTTTAAAAATAAAAGCAGGGGCTTCCTTGGCAGTCTAGTGGTTCAGACTCCGTGCTTTCACTGGGGGAAGTGCAGGTTTGACCCCTGCTCCGGGAACTAAGACCCTGCATGCCCTGTGGTGTGGCCAAAACAACAACAGAAAGATATGAAAATATAAGTAAATAAAAATAGAAGCTAATGCTTGTCGGAACAGTATAAGAAAACCACAGTAAAGCAGACTTACAGGCCAAGTTGGCAAGTAAAATGCTGAAGTACAATGAAAACACAGACCAGAGCTGGGGATGCTTAATGAGAAGCAGAATCCCAGGGACAGGGGAGCCTGGTGGGCTGCCGTCTAGGGGGTCACACAGAGTCAGACACGACTGAAGCGACTTAGCAATAGCAATAGCAATAGCAATGAGAAGTAGACAAAGGGAGAACGAGGTGAAGAAGAGTCCATTTTTGGAGTCAAACATTAAAAACTGGCCTTCAACTGAAAAAAAAATCGATAAAGTGGTAAAATAAGTAAAGATCGTGAAGATCAAACCAGTCAATCCTAAAGGAAATCAATCCTGAATATTCACTGAAAGGATTAATCCTAAAGCTCCAATACTTTGGCCTCCTGATACAAAGAGCTGACTTACTGGAAAAGACCCTGATGATGGGAAAGATTGAGGGCAGGAGGAGAAGGGGGCAATAAGAGGATGAGATGGTTGGATAACACCACCAACTCAATGGACAAGAGTTTGAGCAAATTCAGGGAGACAGTGAGAGACAGGGAAGCCTGGTGTCCCACTCTCCATGGGGGTCACAAAGAGTTGGACATGACTTAGCGACTGAACAACAATGGCAAAAAAACAATGTTTATAAAATATCAATCACCTCAGATATGCAGATGACACCACCCTTATGGCAGAAAGTGAAGAGGCACTAAAAAGCCTCTTGATGAAAGTGAAAGAGGAGAGCGAAAACGTTGGCTTAAAGCTCAACATTCAGAAAACGAAGATCATGGCATCTGGTCCCATCACTTCATGGGAAATAGATGGGGAAACAGTGGAAACAGTGGCTGACTTTATTTTTCTAGGCTCCAAAATCACTGCAGATGGTGACTGCAGCCATGAAATTAAAAGACGCTTGCTCCTTGGAAGAAAAGTTATGACCAACCTAGATAGCATATTCAAAAGCAGAGACATTAATTTNAAAACAATTACTAGAAAGTCAAACGAGGACTTCCTTGGTGGTCCAGTGGCTAAGGCTGCACTCCCACCCAATGTAGGGGCCTGGGTTCAATTCCTGGTCAGGAAACTAGATGCCACATGCCTCAGCTCAGACTTCACAAGACAACGAAGACCTGGCACAGCCAAATAAATAAATATTTTTAAAAAGAAAGTAAAAAAATGAACTAAAAGCAAAGAAAGGCAGAGGGATTAAGACAACACATTTTCAAAGTTCCAAGCAGTTTAAGAGACTAGTAGTGAACTTTAAGAGAAAAAAATCAAGTAGGTTGAAAACTTGAAGCCAGGCAGCATCAGGTGACCAGAAGGTGGTCCTGCTGAGTCCATCAGAGATGTGCTGGCCAGATCAAATATTTGCCAGAGAGTTGCTAGATCAGGCAACCAGTCCTCTAAAAGGGCCAGCCAAGGAGAGGTCCAAGGCAGCTGCCTCGATTTTTCAGCTGCCAAGGCAGAGGCCACTGTGATGAGAAGGTGAGGACTATGTGCCCAGGGACAAGGGCTGTGTAGGGCCCCCTGGAAGCCCACACCTCTCAGCCGGAGGGACAGAAGGTGAGCTCTGGGGTGCAGACCAGGGAGGGGGCTTCCTGCACAAAGAGCTGGCTGGATGCCGCAGGGCAGAAAGGTCTCCTGGTTAAGGGGGACATTGCACACTTTCCTCCCCAGTTTTCAGCCACTCATCCTCATCTAGAAAGTCAGAGTTGATGCGACCCTAGAACCATGCTTTCCGGTGGGTCCTAGCCGTTCCTTTGTTGTTTTCAGTCGCTCTGTCATGTGAGTCTTGTGACCCCATGGACTGTAGCCCTCCAGGTTCCTCTCCATACGATTTTCCAGGCAAGAATACTGGAGTGGGTTGCTATTTCCTTCTTCAGGGGATCTTCCTGACCCAGGGAGTAAACATGCGTCTCCTGCTTTGCAGGCGGATTCTTTACCACGGAGCCACCTGGGAAGCCCCAGGGAAGCCACCAATCCATCGTTCCTTTTGGGGTCTTTTCCACACTTAAGCTATTCTCCGTCCATCCGGAAGAGGGCGCAGTCATACACGCGTTTATAAGAAACACTAGGATGCCTCCTTCCCCACTTGGTTGCTTAATAACTGTAGTATCAGAATTTTATGACTAGTTGCAAGTACCTACATAGAGAAACACCTTTAATTACAATCTCAGTCACTTGGGAAAATTAAATGAAACATACTCGTTTGGCTATTTTAGCAGTTAATGGCATACAGACATGATGAAAAATTACATTAATTAGGGTAACAGGAGAAGGACTGATTTTTCATCTTTCTTCTGGGGTACTTTCATTTTTATGTCTTTAAAATGATCGTTTCCATCACGATTCCTCATACTATCCCAGCACTAGGATGTAAAATCATGCTGCATTTATTTGTATGATATTTATCCAGCATTTACTGTCCATCAGGCAGAGGATAGACTTTGTGTGATGAATGAGATTAAGACTCTACCTTGGGACTTCCCTGGCAGTCCAGTGGTTAAGACTTCGCACTCCCAACGCAGGAGAGGGGGGTCCCGGGTTTGATCCCTGGTCAGGGAACTAGATCCCACGTGCTGTAACTAAGAGCTGGGACAGCCAAAGAAATAAATAAATAACAATAAATATTCAAAAGTCAAATGAATGAAATTTAAAAAAAAAGACTCTATGGAATTTACAGTCTTGTTGAAGTAAGAAGACGCAGAAAAAGAGCCCATTTCAGCTCAGTGTAATAGACGATGTGGTAGAATGGCACATGCGTGCTAGGGGTGAACACAGCCGGGGAAGATCACAGCTTTGGGGAGGAGGGGAGGTTTCAGTGGGGAGGCCGCAGGTGAGGATATACAGACTGCAAGTAGGCAAAGCTGTAGGATGGATGGGGGAGCTCTGCTGGAGAAGGTGTTTCAGGCCCAGGAACAGCAAATGCACAGGGCTTGAGATGAGACACACACAGTAGGAGTCCCCAGCAGGAGGCAGAAGAGACGCAGGTTCGATCCCCAGGTCGGGTAGATCCCCTGGAGGAGGAAACAGCAACCCGCTCCAGTATCCTTGCTGGAGAACCCCATGGACACCAGACTGTGGCGGGCTACAGTCCACGGGGTAACAGTCACACATGACTGAAGCGGCTTAGCACGCACACACAAATGAGACCCCAGAGAGCTCCCTCATCCCTTCTATCATGTGAAGTTGTTCTGAAAAGATGCCCATCCTGAGACCTGGGAGCAGGCTTTCACTAGATATGGAATCTGCCATCAGACTTGATCTTGAACTTCCCACCCTCCAAGGCTGTGAGAAATAAATTTCTGTTGTCTTATAAGCCATCCAACCTTGGTATTCTGTTATAGAGGGATGAATGGACTCAGATAGGAGCTAAAATGAAGAGAGGAGTTGCGTCTGAGACATTTAGGAAGTAGGCTTGACAGGCAGGGTGGTTTTGTCTTCGAGAATGATTGCCGGGTTTCTAGTTTGGCAAGTGGACTCTTGGGGTCGTCCACTCACGGAGACAGAGGATGTGGAAGTGAGTGGGCAAGTCGAGTTTGGGACCTGCTGAGATCGTGGGGTCCAGCGGATACACGGCTGTGGGGCACAGGAAGATGATGAGGGCTGAAGGAGAGTTTGAGAGACATCAGCTCCCAGCTGGTATTTGGAGGTGTGTGTGTGGGGGGGATAGAGCCCCCAGGCAGAGACCCTGCAGAGAGAAGAGAGACGCATGAAGGGCCAGGCAGTGAGGAACCACACAATGCAGGGGGCATAAGGAGGCACAGGGGGCAACAGAGGAAAGTGGGGAGGAAGATCCTCAGAGAATGTGGTGGCCTCAAGTTCAGGAAAGTGCTGTTTCAAGGGGTGAGTGGTCCACAGCGCTTGATGCACCGTAAAGTCAAGTATTAAAGACACCACAGTGCCTGCTACATTTTGGAACAAGGACATAAGGGGTGGTTTGGGTGGAGAGGACTTGGAGGAATGATAAAGCCCGAAGCCAGATTGAGGGTGTAGCTGATGAAGGGTGTAAGTGGTGAAGGATGTAAGGGGGGGAAGTGGGCACAAAAATTAGGTGAAGTGTGTATGTGTGTCTGTCTGTCTGTCTTGGGTAGGAGTAGTTAGCCCATGGCGTTAGTAATAAGAGGATGGGGGATTGAAGGGGGCTTTATATTTAGCATAGGAGGGACCGGGCATATTTAATGCAAATCTTCTAGAAGAAAGGAGTCAAAGGAGAGGTTGTGAAATATTTTCCGAGTCCACTGTGTAGCAAAGGGACACAGAAATCATGGCTGGCATGACTTTAATTTATCGTTCAGTTCAGTTAGAGGCTGTTCTCAGAAATGGCTTCTTTAAGAAGAATACACGTAATCATCTTGATTTGAGGACTTGTATCTGAATCCAGCCTTTCCACATCTGCTGCTCATCCAAGTGACTGGATTTAGGTGAAATTCACTGTGACAGCGCACTGCTCAGGAAGGCATAGTGGGGCCTTACAGTTCAACATCAAGAAGGCATCAGTAGAACTTTCTGCTACTTCCCTTTGAATTCTACCCTTAGCCCATAGGAGACAGGCTCAAAACTGACCTTTCCAGTTCTCTAGAGTGATCTTCCCATCACTCCCCCAAAACACAAGAGTGGTACTTAAAAGCCAAGAAAGAACTGCAGAGATCAAAAGCAACTGTGTAGGCACAAAAACATATAAGGAGCTGTCAGTTTGCTGGAGTTTTAAAAAACGAGACTTTTATTCCCTAAAGAAATATGGTTAGAACTGTTTTCGGCACTGAAGAATGTTTCTCCGCTGTTTGCTTTTATTTTTAACTACAGTCTCCCAGGGAGTACAGACTACCTCCAAGGCCTTGATCTCGTTTCGTCCCAGGGGACTGTCTGGCATTTTGTTTCCCTGTGAAGTGTTCATTGGACCTTGGGTGGAGCCGGGGGTGGGGTAGGTGACCTGGGCCTGCTCAGTTCAGAAAGGGATGCTCAGAAGTCTGGTACATGTAAAATAAGAACAAACAGTAATCAGGCCAAGAGACTCGTGCAAGGAATATGTAGTCCCTATTTCTAAGGAATCAGAGAGGAGAAACTTCCTCATAAATCTACCAAACGGTTCTAAACCAATTACAACATTTGTGCCGCATGCAGTTTCCAGGGTAATTTCCTCTGCCTTAAGACTGCAGCCTGCATTAATACTCATGTTGAGTTACATGATAATGTCTGCGGATGGGTTTACTACATTACAGTGCAAAGGTGCAGCCTACATCTTTACGTACACAAGGGTTATGACTACTGCGTGTGAAGTCACTGTGGTACTGGAGGTTACCTAATACATATTTACTCAACTTGCATTATTAATATTCTGTGAATTCCCTTAAATACCTCTGAGCGGCTCCAATTAACATGAGGATGTAGAACTTGCTGCATTGTCTCTGAGAAATAATAACGTCCCGCCAGGTGGCCTGGGTTCATCTCAGGCACACACTTACCACGGGCTTCTTTTTATTAGGCTGTCTCCCCTCTCATGAAGTCTCCCTACATGAACTCTGCAGGTAACTCCATTTAAAGTTGAGTTTTTCTCCACCCTGGCTGCACATTAGAATTACCTTGGAGTTTTGGAACATATACGAATAAGATCCACCTGAGACCAATTAAATCACCATGTCTGGGGACTGGGACCTGGGCATTCTGAAAATCAAGGATTAAAGTTCCAAAGAAGATGCTCTCATGTTGATAGGGAGAGCTGCATGAACACAGACTCTCCTGAACTTGTATTTTAACAAGGAAACCATCACCACTGTGATGGAGGCTGGTTGGCTGAAGGACCTTTTTATCACCATCGAGTAAAACTCAAAACTCCACTGCTCTTGCTTATTATAGTTGTATTCATAATAAAAATAAAAAGAAACATTATCAGATGAGAGTAAATAAATAGAGGGTAGCCCCAAAGTGGAAGGTTATACAGGTATTAAAAGCAATTATACAAATTACTTATTCACTTTCACTTATTTAACAACCACTTTTGAGACCCTATTCTGTGTCAAATATTGTTCTAGGCTCTAGCTATTGTAGAGAGCAAGAAAGAGGCATTAATAGTTTTTAAAGAGGAGTATAAAAACAGCATTCATGTTATGATTCTATTGTGGCATATGTGCATAAAAATACAGGAGATCTACATTAAAATGCTAATTGTGATAGCTATCTCCGTGTGATGGGATTAAAGATGATTTTAATTTTCTTTTAGGTTTTGGATTTTTTCTATGTTGGGCATTTATCTCTTATGTAATTTATGTATATCAGATATATTCCATTCTGTTTTTCAGCCCACAAATCTAATGGAAGCACGTTAAATGACTTGTCACATAGCAAGACTTGTTCTGTAAAGTCAACAGCGTGGCTGGGCTGAGGTCAGCTAGAGTTTACAGAATTTTGATATCTCTTTAAACCTGATCATGCAAACCTGACTGCTGAGGTTTAGAGCATATTAAACAATAACTTCAATAATAATCATAGGCTTTCTGACTCTTTACCTTTATCAGCTTGTTTTTCTGTGCAAATGTCTGATATATTAGAGGCTTATTCTTGCCAGGAGAATCCCAGGGATGGGGGAGCCTGGTGGGCTGCCGTCTATGGGGTCGCACAGAGTCGGACACAACTGAAGTGACTTAGCAGCAGCAGCAGCAAAGTACCTGTAATCTGCAATATTAAAAGGAGCCACGAGATGGCGATAACATTTAAAAAGTAAAAACTAAGGCTTTTTTTTCAGTGGAAATTCTGCAAGCCAGGAGTGGGAGATGTGTTCCCAGGCAAATTGCCATCAATGTGAGCTAATTGTCCCATGTACTACCTTTCTGTCTGGGGTCTTCCCTCCCTTGCTCCAAGCTGGACAGAGGGTACAGCTGGATACCCGTAATCTGCAATATTAAAAGGAGCCACGAGATGGCGATAACATTTAAAAAGTAAAAACTAAGGCTTTTTTTTCAGTGGAAATTCTGCAAGCCAGGAGTGGGAGATGTGTTCCCAGGCAAATTGCCATCAATGTGAGCTAATTGTCCCATGTACTACCTTTCTGTCTGGGGTCTTCCCTCCCTTGCTCCAAGCTGGACAGAGGGTACAGCTGGCCTCAAGTAACTAGGAAGGTGGGTTCTTGAATCTTCTCTGCCTGGAGCAAGGGGGTTACTTTGAGGAATCTGGAGGCCCTTGTGACCTGATTCAGAAAGGGGTTTTAGCCTCGAGTGAGCTGCCCTTGTAGAGAGGACCTCAGCTATTTTGTCCCCAAGGCTGGAGAAGATGGAAAGGTTTCTCTGATCAGCCTAATGCTGGAAAAAAGAGGCTGACACTGGTTGAAAGCTACCAGTGTTCTCATCACACAGGCTGCAGAGGCCCTGGGCACGGCAGGTCACAAGCAGGAGGGATGAGGGAGACCCCAAAACAGTTAAAAATCATGTACATAACGATGAAGGGTTCCAAGGGCCATCTTGACATAACTACAACGTGTCCAGGGATCAGCAGACCAGTTTATGACATATCGCTCTACTTATATATCTTACATATCTCTTAACTTTGAAGCCATTTTGTTGTTCATATCATCCTGGTAGCCATTCCTATGGAGAATCTGGAAAGGTAGGGAGAACAGGAGAACCTAAAAGCAGCCGTTTTCTACAGCTGACAAATCCAAGTTTGTTGAAAGATAACAGCAAAGTCACTGTATATCCCTGAGATAGACACAGAAATACAGCTGTAGCCTCATCCATCCAGCAAAATAGGCTTACTGAAGGCCTGGGAGTTGCCGGTGGGAAGAGTACATTCCCACCTCAAGGATTTTAACCTTGATGTTGCAACCTGCCTTGGACAATGAAACGTGACTCTGGCACACACCCGTAGCATGAGTGAGAAATAACTGTTTCAAGCCACTGAGATCTTGGAATTATTTGTTACTGCAGCCAAACTGACTAATACAAAGTCATTCTGGAGGAGTTCATTTTCTAGATAGCTAAAGGGTTTATTTCTTAGAGTGAAAACCTAATTAAAAATACACGTTTTATTCACAGCCTTCAAAAGGGGTCAAAGGGCTGAGTTAAAGAAAACTCCTTTTTTTGAAAGCTTTGGGTTTTTAAACTTTATGATTAATTATAATGTGCTAAGGCAATGGCAACCCACTCCAGTACTCTTGCCTGGAAAACCCCATGGATGGAGGAGCCTGGTAGGCTGCGGTCCATGGGGTTGCAAAGAGTCTGACACAACTGAGCAACAGGAAATGGCAACCTACTCCAGTGTTCTTGCCTGAAGAATCCCAGGGACGGCGGAGCCTGGTGGGCTACCATCTATGGGATTGCACAGAGTCGGACATGACTGAAGCGACTTAGCAGCAGCAGTGGCAACCTAGATATAGTTGATTAAAATTTTGATTTCTGTTCAAAACTTTCCTATTAAATGAGAGATTTCTTGAGATTAGGAGTAGGGTAAGAGCCATCTCTGTCTCTCTGGCATCTAATTTAGCACATAGTGGACCCCGTACATGTTTGTTAAAAGCACGTGCAAATGAATGGAAGAATAATAATAAAGAGCTAATATCACGCTTTCAGTGCTGCAGAATTGCTTCTCTTTTGACTAGAAAGGTAACATCAGAAGTTTGGACGGTACAGGACGATGAGAGTCAGTGATGTAGTGGAGGAGAGAGGATGGGAGTGCTGAGCTTTGCTGGTGGGTTTGGATTAACGGAAAGACTTGGAGCGAGGAAGAACACAGCATGTAACTGCAGCGCTCAGTTCTAGGGACCCAGCAGCTTCACTGTCTGCAGGCACTGGGCGATCTGGCATGGACGTCTCTTCCTTCTTCCTGCTGGTGCATGGTCAAAGAGCCCAGAAGTCCAAGAGGAGAGGGGCAGGTGGACATGAGCTTGGGGAGCCCAGGAGACAGCTTGATTTCCCAAACTTGGATGGGAGGAACAATTAAACCACAGGAAAACCCTGGGGAAATGATCCACAAAACAAACCCCACTGGAGGAGAGGCAAAGAGAGAAGGAAAATGCCTTCTGGCCATTTATAAAACCAGACTACAATTTTAGGCCTTCAAGTGAAACAAAAAGGCAAAGCCCCAAACACTCCCATCCCAGCTTACTAGGAAACCAATTTCCCAGATAATAGAAATTCTGTGATCAAAGGCAAACAGGCATTTCCCATCAAATGGGTCAAACTGCCTACATGAAACACCTAGGTTCATAATTCTTCAGCATTCTGAGAGGCAGGGAGGGATTTGGACAGCTTGAAGGCAATCATCCCCAAAATACTCCCCCAAACAGCACCAGATGAAATAGGCTACTTGAGAGGAGGATGAAAGCATTTCTTCAGCACAGGGCTGTGTGGTCCTGATGCGGAGATTCCAAGGAACCTCCCTGAACTCCACAGGGCTGTGTGGTTCTCTCATGCTGTCTGTGACACCAGCGGTCACCGCAGATTTGCACTGTCCTCAGGTGAGTCGAAGGATGCTCCTCTTCATCCCTCAGGACCAATGCTTAGTTATCAAGGGAAACCCAGTGGCTCCTTTATCCACCACTTTTGTTAGAATATGTCAAATCATCCTGTAGTTAATTATGTATGATTAGTCTTTTCTTGGGCTTTCCTGCTAGCTCAGCTGGGAAAGAATCCACCTACAATGCGGGAGACCTGAGTTCGATCCCTGGGTCAGGAAGATCCCCTGGAGGAGGGCATGGCAACCCACTCCAGTATTCTTGCCTGGAGAGTCCCATGGACAGAGGAGCCTGGCAGGCTACAGTCCATGGGGTCGCAAAGAGTCAGACATGACTGAAGTGACTATGCACAGCACAGCAGAGTCTTTTTTTAAAAAACAAAACCAAGTTACTAGAGAACAGTGATGTGTGTGTGTTTGTGTGTGTGTGTGTGTGTGTTGGTGGGTGTGTGTCTGTCTGTACCCATGTAATGTGCAGTGTAATGTGTAGAGTGCATAGTGCCTGGAGGTAAGAGGTACTCAGTGACGTTGAATGAATGAATGAATGAATGAATGATACATTGGTGCCATTTTGAGGTATACGAATTTCCAAGAATTCAACAATCTAATTCTGTAACTTTCTGGAATGAGTCAGGAGGCTCATCTCTGTGTGCATATGATCCCTTTAATGAATGTTGTGCTAATTCACAAATGTATAAAAAGAAATGGAAATGGAAATCAGATCCATAACGATTTCTGTCTGGGCATAGCACTGGGCCAGGTCCCGGAAGGTAAAGATGTCTGGCATAGGTCCCTGCCTGGAAATGCTCACGATCAGCCATGAGAATGTGTGCAGCTGAAGACAGAGACACAAGACAGGGCATGATGGGGCCAAAGGGCGGGTACAGATGAAGAGATAAAGATGAGATTTAGGGGGAAAATGAAGGGAGGAGGAGAAGATACGGAAGCAGAGAGAAACAGTGGGACGGGCTCACCATCAAGATGCCATAATCCACCAGGCCTAATGCCCCAGTTTCATCAACCTGAGCCAGGGCTGTCCTTGTAAGGGGGTAGGGGCAGCAGGAAATGGACCACCCTTGAGAGCAGGGAACTCTGAGAACTCAAATCCCTGGGGGTCTGGAGTTTGGGGCACTTTTTTTCTCTGTTGTGCCTTTTTTTTTTTTTTTTTAAAGATTCTGTACTTGGAAAAAAAAACAGCCTGACATTCTTGTTTTGGTTTATCTGAGAATGCAGGCTTCTAAGCTGGCTCTCCCTCAGGCAGGGGCTGGAGTGGGTGTCCTCCTCGGTCAGGCTCCATCTCCGTAACTGATCTGGGTAACCTGGGAGGACCCTGCGGCCGGCTGGGGGAGCTGGATCCCTGCCTCCGGGGCAGCAGCCTCCTGCAGGAGTCATTAATACTCCTGCTGGTCCAGCGCCTCCTCCAAGCAGGTGCTTTCAGAGTTCTTTGCAGAAGGCTGCTGGGGAGCCATCAATCACCTCTCAGAGGGTGCTCACAAAGCTGTCCTGGTACATCTGGGATAAGAAATCGCTTCTAGGCTTTCCTGCACCAGCTCGCATCCACTTAGAACATAATGCTAAGGGCCTGACAGTGCCTTAAACGGCATATGATTTTTCCACTGAACCTCTGTAAAAACCTTTCAAGGAAGGTAAGAGACCGGAAACCATCCCGTTTTCCAGAATGGATGGCCACAGCTCCGGGAGCCCGAGGAGATTGCTTCCACCAGGAAATGCTGGCAAGACTGTGGTACTTCTCTTTCCTTTGACTATTTTCTTTTTTCTCAAATTGTTTTCTCAGTCTGTTTCTGAGGCCTGATTTTGCCCCTAATTTTAAGCAGGTGAAAATGTTGCTTTCCGTACAGCAAAGGCTGTGGTTTGCATTTGCTTTTATGTGTCTTCATATTTCTTTTCAGAAGTCTGATTCTATGGTAAGGGGACCAATCACAAGTCATAAACAGGTCACAGCGTGGGTTTTGGTAGTGAGTTTCATGGACCTGCTGAGTCTGTCTGCCTCCCCTGTAGGGAAACACCCTCTTCTTATCGCTGTCCCTTTCTCTTAAGCATCTTCAGTCTGTCCCTTTTGATGCCTGATTCTCTCCTGTCTAGGAACTTCTGCTTTCTCTTACATTTTTCTCCCACAAAGCTACTATCTATCTTTTCAACCCTGTTTCCCATTCAAGGATTGCCAGGGATTGGCAGGTAGCAGGACCTGCCTCCCTTCATCACACTTGTCTCCCCCACCTACTCAGGTGTGTGTGCAGCAGCCAGTGAAGTCCCAGCCACCAGGAAACGCCTCGTTCTTACAGTTCATTTTCTGTGACACCTCTGCGGCATTTGACCACGTTGAATTTTGTATCTATGTCGTGGAGAGGGGGAACATACTGGGTCCTTGGTCTGCAGGACACTTCTGTATCTTGCTTCTTTTCCTCCCTCTCTGATGTTTGAGTCTGTTCTGACCTCATCCCTGCCTCCCGCATCACATCGTGGATATTTCTAAGGCATTGGATGGTAACCATCTGCTATTCCCTCTCTTCACCCTCTGCCTACACCCAACACTGTAGTCACATGTGCTCATTTACTCACATGCTTGTTGTTGTTCAGTCACTCAGTTGTGTCCGAGTTTTTGTGACCCCATGGACTGCACAGGCTTCCCTGTCCTTCACCATCTCCCGGAGCTTGTTCAAACTCATGTCCATTGAGTCGGTGATGCCATCCAACCATCTCATCCTCTGTCGTCCCCTTCTCCTCCTGCCTTCAATCTTTCCCAGCATCAGGGTTTTTTCCAATGAGTCGGTTCTTCACATCAAGTGGCCAGAATATTGGAGCTTCAGCTTCAGCATATGTCCCTCCAATGAATACTCAGGATTGATTTCCTTTAGGATTGACTGGTTTGATCTCCTTGCAATCCAAAGGACTCTCAAGAGTCTTCTCCAACAACACAGCTCAAAAGCATCAATTCTTCAGCTCTCAGTCTTCTCTATGGTCCAGCTGTCATATCCATACATGACTACTGGAAACACCAGAGCTTTGACTATATGGACTTTGTCAGCAAAGTGAAGTCTCTCCTTTTTAACATGCTGTCTAGGTTTAACAGTGTTTAATATTGTTTACACTCACAAGTACACAATTGCACTCATCTCACATGCTAGCAAAGAAATGCTCAAAATTCTCCAAGCCAGGCTTCAACAGTATGTGAACCATGAACTTCCAGATGTTCAAGCTGGATTTAGAAAAGGCAGAGAAACCAGAGATCAAATTGCCAACATTCACTGGATCATTGAAACAACAAGAGAGTTCCAGAAAAACATCTACTTCTGTTTTATTGACTATGCCAAGCCTTTGACTGTGTGGATCACAACAAACTGTGGAAAATTCTTCAAGAGTTGGGAGTACCAGACCACTTGACCTGCCTCCTGAGAAATCTGTATACAGGTCAAGAAGCAACAGTTAGAACTAGACATGGAACAACAGACTGGTTCCAAATCAAGGAAGGAGTACATCAAGGCTGTATATTGTCTCCCTACTTATTTAACTTATATGCAGAGTACATAATGAGAAATGCTGGACTGGATGAAGCACAAGCTGGAATCAAGATTGCCAGGAGAAATATCAATAACCTCAGATATGCAGTGAAGAAGAACTAAAGAGCCTCTTGATGAAAGTGAAAGAGGAGAGTGAAAAAGCTGGCTTAAAACTCAACATTCAGAAAACTATGATCGTGGCATCTGGTCCCATCATTTCATGGCAAATAGATGGGGAAACAGTGGAAACAATGATAGACTACTTTTCTGGGCTCCAAAATCACTGCAGATGGTGATTTCAGCCATGAAATTAAAAGACGCTTGCTCCTGGGAAGAAAAGCTATGACTAACCTAGACAGCATATTAAAAAGCAGAGATATTACTTTGCCAACAAAGGTCTGTCCAGTCAAAGCTATGGTTTTTCCAGTAGTCGTGTATGGATGTGAGAGTTGGACTATAAAGAAAGCTGAGCGCCAAAGAATTGATGCTTTTGAACTATGGTGCTGGAGAAGACTCTTGAGAGTCCCTTGGACTGCAAGGAGATCCAACCAGTCCATTCTAAAGGAGATGAATCTTGAATATTCATTGGAAGAACTGATACTGAAGCTGAAATGCCAACACTGTGGCCACCTGATGTAAAGAACTGACTCATTTGAGAAGACCCTGATTCTGGGAAAGATTGAAGTTGGGAGGAGAAGGGGACGACAGAGGATGAGATGGTTGGGTGGCATCACCAACTCAACGGACATGAGTTTGAGCAAGCTCTGGGAGTTGGTGATGGACAGGGAGGCCTGGCGTGCTGCAGTCCATGGGGTTGAAAAGAGTCTGACACGACTGAGCGACTGAACTGAACTGAATACTATTTACTAGGAATCCTGAGTCTCGTTGCATCCCAGATTCCTCTCTAGGCCCTGGATGCAGTGGGGACAGGACTGAGCCTGCTGCATGGAGCTCACACCCTCCTGGGGGCCGCAGACTGTGAACAAGTAAACAGACACGTGGCAGCCGGTGAGAGTCCTGAGCTAAGTAAAGCAGGTAACAGGGTAGAAAGAGAAGGGAATGCTCTCCCACCTTCGGGCCAGGGAGGGCTTCTCACATCTGAGATGAGCCATGAGTGATAAAGGAGCTATGGGCATCTCCAGGGGAAGGGTATCCTGGAGGTGGAGCAAGGACAGATGACATCTGTACAGATGACCCTGAACCAGGGCCACAGTTCAGTCCCTCCCTCCCTGCCTCCCACTGCCTCTCGGCTGTCTTTGCTGTCACTGCAGGTACCGCTTGTCTGGGACCAAGTCAACTCTGCCCAAGAACGGGCTCTCTCTCTCTCCTGATTTCTGTGTCTCTTCTACTAGAGCCAGTCCGGCTGGTCGCTGAGGAGCCACCCAGCACAGACCACCGTCCTCTCTCTAGTATTCAGTGTCGGTAAGCGTCCGCAGCGCCCTCTGCTTCCGCACCCTCCACCCTTTCATGCAGCCCCCTGATGCCAGGTTCCTTCCTACACAGCTTGGCCCACGACCACAGGCAGACAAGTAAGTATCATCTATTGCGAACTCAACGCTATTCCAGGCACGGGCGGGGCACTTTGCATGCACTGGCTCACACCACCCACAAGGAAGTTTGAATGGCTCTCTTTTACAGATGGAGAAACTGAGGCTTAATAGCCCCTAGATCACGGCCTTCTCTACATCTTGTCCTTTCTTTTTAAAAAAAATAATCGTGAAGGAAAAGACCACATTTCCTAGCTGACAAATAAAGGCCCCCAATTCCCTACTGAGCCACAGCTCTCCCACTGTTCTCAACATGAAATCTCTGACCCTCCTAATCAGTAAATCTATTTCTCTTTCATCTGTCATGTTTTCTTGCTGTGACTTCCGTGTCTGACACGCTTTGCCCTTCTCATTTTGCTTGTTCACGTCTTGCCTCATCTTCCCTCCTCTCCTCAATGATACTTTCTCCACTCACTTAGGCCACAACAAGGGGAACCAATTTTATCAGTTGTTGATTGCACATAAATTTCCTCACGGTAACTGTGAGCGGACCCATCAAGACAGAGCATGACGCGTGAAAATGTGAACTCTGCAGACAGTCTTGGGGTTTGAGTCCCAGAGCTGTCCCTGAGGGGCCACACGATCTCTGGGTTCCATTTCCTCATCTATAACCTAGAGCTGATGCTAGCAGTCTATAACCTAGAGCTGATGCTAGCAGTCTATAACCTAGAGCTGATGCTAGCAGTCCGCCTCAAGGGGTTGTGATCAGGTTAAAGCAGCGAATGCGCAGAACCATGTGGTTAGTCTGGCACAGAGTACATGCTCAGTATTTCCATCCCAGACTAGCATGGTGTTTGGGGGATAATGTGGCCTCGATGAGTATCTTTTCAATATTGCTTCATTCAATCAATCAATATACGCTTGTGCGTGTGTTTTGTCGCTTAGGCGTGTTCGAGTCTTTGCAGCCGCACAGACTGTAGCTCTCCAGGCTCCTCTGTCCATGGGATTTCCCAGGCAAGAAGTGGGTTGCCATGCCCTCCTCCAAGGCATCTTCCCAACCCAGGGGTTGTCCCAGCATCTCTTACGCCTCCTGCATTGGCAGGTGGGTTCTTTACCCCTAGTGCCACCTGGGGCAGTCTTTATGAAAATGGAGAGAAGTATAAGAACAGAAGAATTGACGCAGGAGGCCAGAATCATCACCCACTATTCATGGATGAAGTGGGAGAGTGATGTGGGGGTTGTGGGTTCTAATCCTGATGCTTTACCTCTGTGTCGCTTGGTTTTCCCGTCTGAAAACTGGGGACAATAAGAGTATCTGTTTCAGAGAGTTCCTGTGAGGACCTGGTGATGATGATAAGTGTAAAATAATTAGTGCTCAGTGATTGCTGGTTCTATCACTGTGGTTGAGCCAGCCCTGCACACATCTCTGACGCAGAGGTTCTGAGGGCAGGGTCACAGGTCAGACTTGAAGGAAGTCAGGAGGAAGGAAAGAATTAGAAGCTTCTGGAGGAACCCAGGGGGTTCTGGGAGCCTGGGAAAAGTGAGGGGAGGATGCAGAAAGGAGCCTCCCCGTCACTTGACTCAGCGGCTTCCTCGCATGGCTTACGTTTACGTGTGCTGAGTAGCCTTGGACAAGGACACTCCTCTCAACTCCACCCTGTTGCTCAATTTCCACATTCAACTGGACGAAAGAGGCCTGGGCTCTCTCCCCAGAGAACTTAACCCTCTCCAGGTCTCTCCTCTCCCACATGCCCACTGCCACGGCCTTGTTTCTGATCCATAGTTCAAGTTTCTTGTTCAGACGATCACTCCAGATCCCGACACTCTCTATGGCCTCCAGTCACGCCTCTGTAATCCTCTCTGCACTTGAGTAAAGTTAACCTGTGCAAAAAACATGACTGCAAGCAAGAAGTGTATCAAAATATTGAAACCGTGAACCACCGCATGGCGTCTCCAGACTATTATTAATAACAACCCCCTGCTGCTACTCATGTCATCTCAATGCTGTTGATACAAGAAGAGGCAGGGGTGAAATTTCAAGTGGATGAAAGACTGATTGCACAGAGCCATCAATTCCAAATGAGTCCATGGAAAACAGTGCATCTGAATCTGTCTCAAACCTCCTGTTTTAGACAATGGTTCTAAAGGATAATATATAATACTTTCAGGACTCAGGGAAATTGGAAGGGAGAGAAGACTGTGAAATGAAGCTGAGCAGTACACGTGTGGTTTAAATATTTCAGAAGTGATTCAGTTCTCAGGGGTTTCCTCTAACATCCCCTGGGCAACCACATTACCAGGCTGAATTCCAACCGCACTCGTACTTGTCGGCTCCCCACGCAGCCCTTGGTTACACACAGTATTCCACGTGTAGGTTAGCTCAAATCCTGTCCCTGCAAGACGGTAAGTTCCCCAAGGACAGGAGACTTACTTTCTTGTTCTGGCTGTCCTGTCCAGTGCTCTATGACCCTGGAAATAATTTCAATTCCCCCTCTTTTTCTTAGATACAGGGGTTGAATTATCTCTATAAGTCCCTGGTAAATAGCAGTGCGTACTAAGTCGCTCCAGTCGTATCTGACTCTTTGCAACCCTATGGACTACAGCCTACTAGGCTCCTCTGTCCATGGGATTCTCCAGGCAAGAATACTGGAGTGGGTTGCCATGCCTTCCTCCAGGAGATCTTCCCAATCTAGGGACTGAACCTGAGTCTCTTATCTAACCTGCATTGGCAGGTGGGTCCCTTACCACTAGCGCCACCTGGGAAGCCCATAGTAAATAGCAGAGGTCTTTCATAAATCTCTATAATGGTGATTTCCAACGTCAGCCCAGAAAACAGAAGAGCAACTGAACAACACTAAGGGGCTGTACTTAAAGGTCAAGTTGGACCAGGCCGCGCCCATTACTGACCAGTCAAGCACAAGATAATAAATGGAGGGTTTCTATTCGTTGGGGCAGCACAGAACATTGAAAAAGCCCTCAAGTTGAGATCAGAAGGCGGAGTTTGACTCTTGGCTCTGTGTGGCTCTGGGTGATCTTGGGTAAATCTGCTAGAATTTGCCCTTAGAGCTAGAAGGGGCTTCAGCAGTCGTGGTGCGGGTATTGAGGTGGTGAGTTGCCAGAGGTGAGTTGCCAGACATAACTGAATTAGTGACAGAGTGGGGACTCTCACTCAGGGCTCTTGGAAAACCAAGAACCATTTGGAGTCTTGACGAGGGATAAATAATTTTTCTAGATAAATTGTAACACGCACTGAACACACTAAGTATAAAGTCCATGTGTAAACATTTGTGGGAATTCAGTCCTTATGCTTCTGAGTCATTTGGTGTTAAATCATCTAAATGCTATTGTTCTGAGAGCTATTGATGTCCAAAGTGCCCTTTAAGCTTGGTTCTTTACTTGTCTTTTTTCTTTTTCTTTCTTTTTTGATGAAAAAATAGGAAGCTCTCTGCCAGGAATAAACACATTTGAATGCCAGATGATTTAAATTTTTCTTTCAGAGTTAATATCTGCCAAATCTGAGTTAGTTCTAATGCTCTATTTTAAAACAAGAGGAGGGTAGGGGTTGTTCTCAACTTCAACCATCAGAACATCAAGCTGAAATAAGTAAAGTGTAACTTAAGTCATTCAAGTAAATGTTCTTATTTTAGTGTAATGTTTATAAGGATTTTGGAAAGGGGCATGCCTAGAGAATCCCCATGGACAGAGGAGCCTGGTGGGCTACAGTCCACGGGGTCGCAGAGAGTTGGACACAAATGAGGGACTAAGTACAGCACAGGTAGATATAAGCATTGTTATTCTGCTTGTTATAGTTCAAAGTAGAGACCCACTGATTTACTTTTCTACTGTTTTACAAGAGGTCCTTTTACTTTGATACTACATTTGGGGAAATGTTTGAGCACCATATTATTGCAGCTAAGAGAGGGATGTAGATGAGTGGTCCAGTGGGGATGAAGTGCTTCTGAGGGGTGGGGGCTTACGTGACCCACAAATGAGATTTTTAGCCAAAAAGGAATAGAAGTGGAAAGAATGGATGCAGGCACAGCGTACTCCAGTGTTGCTTTGTTATCAGCATGAAGAAAGACATGATTGATGACCATTGCTTTCTAAAACTCTTCTTCTAATAGTTTAAACTATAGTTACTGAAACAGAGCATGGCATCTCACTGAACTGCAGTGAGTCAGGCTGTGTCCAGAAATAAGGCCAGCTCTGTCCACAGCCTCAGCTCTCAGATGCTTTCTGATGGACTGTCCTTCCAGAAGAACAAGCCCTGAGAATCCTGAGTCTCTCTAGACCTTTGCTATTCAGAATGTCTCCAACTGTCTAGCAATGTTGGTATCACCTGGAAGCTTCTTAGAAATTCAGAGTTTTAGGTCCACTTAGCGCTATTGAATCAGAATCTGCATTTAGACAAGACTGCCAAGTGATTTGGGCTTCTCTCATGCTGGGAAAGACAGAAGGCAAAAGGAGAAGAGGGTGGCAGAGGATGACATGGTTAGATAGCATTACTGACTCAATGGACATGAATTTGCACAAACTCCGGGAGATAGTGAAGGACAGACAGGGAATCCGGGCATGCTGCAGTTCACGGCATTGTAGAGTTGGACACGACTTAGCAACTGAACAAGAAAAAACAACCCAAGTGATTTATATGCACATTAAAGTTGGAGAAATACTATCCTGGAAAAGAGGTGGGGAAACTATTTCTGTAAGGACCAGATAGTAAACATTTCAGGCTTTGCACACCAGAGGTCTCTGATGCAAATACTCAACTCTGTCATCACAGTACAAACAAATTGGAGTGGCTTTGTTCCCATCCACGTTATTTACAACGCCAGGTGGGGGCTGGATTTGGCCTGGGGGACTGGGAGTCACAGGCATATGCTGTTACAAGCAAAACAGAAATGTCTCNTCTGATGCAAATACTCAACTCTGTCATCACAGTACAAACAAATTGGAGTGGCTTTGTTCCCATCCACGTTATTTACAACGCCAGGTGGGGGCTGGATTTGGCCTGGGGGACTGGGAGTCACAGGCATATGTTGTTACAAGCAAAACAGAAATGTCTCTTCCCTTCTTTGTCTGTTCTTACTCTCTGTCTATGCGGCCTCACTTCCCTTTCTCTAAATAACCCCCTCTCCTTCCCTTGATTCCATTCCCTTTCACTGACTAGGAAATTCCCACCCAAGTTTAAGGCTCATTCCACATACTATCTCTTCTCTAGGCTTCTATTCTGTGCTTCCTCAGAATTAACTGGTCCTCCTTTATGTTACAAAAACTCTTTACAGGAGCTTCTAATACTGTGCTTGTACTTAACATAGAAACTTTTTTCCCTTCCACCATCTTCCTTTTAGAACTAACACCCAAAAAAGATGTCCTTTTCATTATAGGGGACTAGAATGCAAAAGTAGGAAGTCAAGAAACACCTGGAGTAACAGGCAAATTTGGCCTTGGAATGCAGAATGAAGCAGGGCAAAGACTAATAGAGTTTTGCCAAGAGAACGCACTGGTCATAGCAAACACCCTCTTCCAACAACACTAGAGAAGACTCTACACATGGACATCACCAGATGGTCAACACCGAAATCAGATTGATTATATTCTTTGCAGCCAAAGATGGAGAAGCTCTATACAGTCAGCAAAAACAAGACCGGGAGCTGACTGTGGCTCAGATCATGAACTCCTTATTGCCAAATTCAGACTGAAATTGAAGAAAGTAGGGAAAACCACTAGACCATTCAGGTATGACCTAAATCAAATCCCTTATGATTATACAGTGGAAGT
>SJXO01006463.1:85326-97751 GCA_006408615.1 Connochaetes taurinus
CTGTGAAGAAAGCTGAGCACCGAAGAATTGATGCTTTGAACTGTGGTGTTGGAGAAGACTCTTGAGAGTCCCTGGGACTGCAAGGAGATCCAACCAGTCCATTCTGAAGGAGATCAGTCCTGGGCTTTCTTTGGAAGGAATGATGCTGAAGCTGAAACTCCAGTACCTTGGCCACCTCATGCGAAAAGTTGACTCATTGGAAAAGACTCTGATGCTGGGAGGGATTGGGGGCAGGAGGAGAAGAGGACGACAGAGGATGAGATGGCTGGATGGCATCACTGACTCGATGGACGTGAGTCTGAGTGAACTCCGGGAGTTGGTGATGGACAGGGAGGCCTGGTGTGCTGCGATTCACGGGGTCGCAAAGAGTCGGACACGACTGAGCGACTGAACTGAAATGAACTGAACTTCCAAGCTATAAATACTCCATGTGCATCTGTTGGTCTACTTGCCTTCCTTCCCCTGAAATGTGCTCTCTTTGAACAGGCCCTGTGTTGTGTTCATGTTTGCACATCTGGTGCCCAGCACAGTGACATGTGTGCTTGGTCGTTAAGTCATGTCTGACACTTGGTGACCCACGGACTGTAACATGCCAGGATCCTCTGTCCATGGGATTCTCCAGGCAAGAATACTGGAGTGGCCTGCCATGCCCTCCCCCAGGGGATCTTACCCACCCAGGGATCGAAACTGAGTCTCCTGTGTTTCCTTCTTGGCAGACAGATTCTTTACCACTAGCAGCACCTGGGAAGCCCACAGTGATATAATGTATACTAAATAAATATGAATTCCTTTATCTCTGACCTAAGCTGGTCTTACTTTAAGAAATGTATTTAGAATTAAAGAGAAAAACTGGCCTAGAAGAACTGCACAATCATGGGAGTGCCAAGCACTGAAGAAGCCAAGCTGTCTACCTTCATAGCCCACCTCGAGAAAGCTGTGGTCCTGCCCACCTCGAGGTTGATATATTGCGATTTTTCCATCAGCCATTATGGGAAAATCCAAACGAACTTTTTGGCCAACCCAATACTTGGATCCAGCACATCTAAAGAACCACAGTGAAGAACAAGGATGAAAAAGGACTTCAGAGGCATCTTCATAGCATCAGGGAAAGAAGTTGAACTAAGAGAGTCACAGGATTGAAATAAACTAGGTTCACAGTTCATTAATGTATAATAGGGGCTTCTCCTTTGTAAGGATTAAAATACTCACATCTTGTGTCCCTCTATTTTCTTCCTTGTATCAAGATCCTGGGAGAACTGACTAAGATGCTGCTCCATGGACATGAAATCAGAACGGAAAGTGAAAAGGTAGGGGTGTGTGTGTAATATAACCTCTTTACAAAACTTTTTATCATGAATGAATGAATGAAGTCGCTCAGTCGTGACCAACTCTTTGCGACCCCATGGACTGTAGCCTACCCGGCTCCAAAATACTCACATCTTGTGTCCCTCTATTTTCTTCCTTGTATCAAGATCCTGGGAGAACTGACTAAGATGCTGCTCCATGGACATGAAATCAGAACGGAAAGTGAAAAGGTAGGGGTGTGTGTGTAATATAACCTCTTTACAAAACTTTTTATCATGAATGAATGAATGAAGTCGCTCAGTCGTGACCAACTCTTTGCGACCCCATGGACTGTAGCCTACCCAGCTCCTCTATCCATGGGATTTTCCAGGCAATAGTCCTGGAGTGGATTGCCATTTCCTTCTCCAGGGGATCTTCCTAACCCAGGGATCGAACCCAGGTCTCCTGCATTGTAGACAGATGCTTTACTGTCTGAGCCACCAGGGAAGTCTCTTCAAACATCCAGTAAAAGTGGAATAAATAATATTAAAAGCATGCCCATCATTCACTTACAACAATGCTTTCCAAACTTTTTTTCATCTCTCTACTTTTAAAAAGATTTAGGATCTTTAAAACAAATCCTAGCTACCATGTCACATATCACTAATATTAACACTACAGTGAGCACCTTTAACAGATAAGTTTTCTCTTATTAATAATGTACCCACAACACCCTTATGTATCTCCTAGCTCTGTCCAATGATAAAGCTTAGAAACAATGAAGATCCAGTAGTAACAAGCACCCCTAGCATCTAGATTGTGGTTTTTAAAATCACTTCCCGCTTAAAATGGGGTGAGGGCTCCTTGGAGAGATGGATGACACTGGGCCCAAGATGGGAAATGTACAGACGAGCTATGAACATCTTATTGTGCCAGAAAGCAAGGATGCTATCAGACTACCGGAGCCAATTCAAAAAGCACAGGAGCTAACTTGCGGGGCTTCCGACCGGCCAGACATGACACAGTTTGAGCCTCAAAATGAACGATGACAGCAGGGAATTAAAACAGGCTTGGTGTGTTAAAACCCATGTGACCACAATGGTACAAAAACTCACTGGTCACCAGCTCACTATTCTGACTATTTCCCTAGTAGCTCAGCTGGTGAAGAATCCACCTGCAATGCAGGGGACCCTGGTTTGATTCCTGGGTCGGGAAGATCTGCTGGAGAAGGGATAGGCTACCCACTCCAGTATTCTTGGGCTTTCCTGGTGGCTTAGCTGGTAAAGAATCTGCCTGCAATGCGGGAGATCTGGGTTCGATCCCTGGGTTGGGAAGATCCCCCTGGAGAACGGAACGGCTACCCACTCCAGTGCTCTGGCCTGGAGAATTCCATGGATTATTCCATGGGGTTGCAAAGAGTCAGACATGACTGAGCAACTTTCACTTTCATAAATGAAAAATGATGAATCATATCACCTGCCTTTCATACATCCTGAAATTATATTTTGGGGTAACCAAATGTTCGATAAGGGAACAAGCATCATTAATGGTTGTTAAAATATTTAGATGTAAATTTGATGAATAACTTCAGAATGGATGACAATACCTAATAACACCTGACAACATCAGGCTGACAATACTTGAGCCAATTAATCAATCTTAACATCACTAGAAGTGGGACAAGCAAGTATTCTATGACTACCCACAAAGTACTTCTTGGGAAAGGACTGCACCTAAATCTAAATCTATTTCCTGCCTGTTTACAGGAAATGTGGGGAACAAAGCAACATGTTAAATGATACTATGGGGCTGAAATGAACTAAATCTAGCATGTGGGGAATTCTACAGATGAAATGACCTGATTAGCTCCACAATAAATGCAATGATAAAGAGGGGATCTTATGGATGAAATGGGACTTACACACCAAGGGCAATGCGAAAATTTTTTAAAAGTCTTTTTGTTTGTTTGTTTCTGGTGTTTTTTTTTTTTTAGAACAAATCAACGGAAAAAACAAAATTTGTAAGGCAGTTAGGACATTTAAACACAGTGGAGAGTTTGAGGCATTTTGCTGGGGGAGGCCCGAGGCATGTAAATACCGGAGTCCAGGGGTGTCAGATCTATAGACTCACGGGCAGCCGTGCGCTGGCTCCCAGGGCTGCATGAGTGCTGACCAGTTCTCTGGCTGTCCCCGTTCGCTTGAATCTGGCTTCCCTCTGTCAGGAGGCTGTTCTTCTTTGTCAGGCTTCGGCTTTGGTAGTGATTGTCATGTGTCCTTGACTCCTCTCTGGATTGAGTCAATGTCGGTCTCTGCATTTCAGCCACATATTTACTGACAGTCTCCCGTGACTTTTGGGACCTCTTCACAAACCTAAGTTCATTCCTTATGGAGGATAATTACAGTTCTGTTCCTAAGATGGTAATTTTATTTCCTGCGTCTAAGAACTCCTTTTCCTCGGGTACAGATATTAGCAGTGGGTTTGATAGTGAATTGGTAAAGAAAATCACTTCAATAAAGATCTTTAGAAGCTGAGAAAATCCACCTTCCAACTCTCCCATCATGAAATGAACACGGGTTGCTCTTTACTTTTAGACAGAAAGGAATGTGTGTGTTAGGAGGTTGTAGGTGTTATGAGGATGGAGTTCTGAAGCTTTGATGTACTCAGAAGGGGAGGCCTTGTGCTTCCCCACGCAAAGAAGGAGAAAGAGAAGAATGCATGTGTGTGTATGTGTGTGAATTACGGAGGTACCTGCTGTAGACCCTCCAAGTAAAATTCCCAAGGAATCAGGTTCCAGTGTGTTTTCTGGATGATGATCACTTTAAACTTTTCAGAGGCTGACATTTTCTAATAAAAATCATTCTACCAAGTCCTTCTCCAAAAAGGGGATTGATAAAACCCCATTGATGAAACATGTAATCATACAATAACGAATCTTCCATTTAGATGAATTGAATCAGGCTGAACGGCAACACGCTGAATAAAAAGGGGGAAAAAGAAAGCGCAAAGCATTCCAAACAAGATACACATTTCTCTGAAGGCAGTGTGTCAACGAATCTCTTTGAATTGATAGAGCAATGTGTTATTACTCCTACACACGCTGCCACAGTCTCTGACATCTTATTGAAGAAAATGTGTATGTTTTCTTTGAGCCAATTAGGGATGCTGTTGATGCATGGGACGCGTCGGAGTTTTTGCTGTGCCTTGCTTCAGCTACGGTGATCATTGAGCCAGCTAATTTGCTTTCCCCCTTTCATTCTATCCAACAAAATGTCCTGAGGGTCTGTCACTGGCACTTGGCCAGATGCTCCAGGGGCATATAAGTTATCAGACTATAAAATAAGGCCATATATGGCCATGTCTTCATCATCTTATAGTCCCAGCCCCTCGGACAATCCTTAGCACAGGGGAGGAGCTCAGGGACTTTTTGTTAAATGAATCTGAGGCATTGCAGCCATGTTCTCCTTTCCAATCTTATGTATGTGTGGAAGAGATACAAGAACGCATAAAATTAGAAAAACAGAATATACTAAATCCTCCAAGCAAGTAAGTAAGAAGAGCCACAGATAGAGAAGGTAAATGGGGAAATTTTGATCCAAAAGAACTCATGCACGTGGTAAAATTTCAAGAACAGAAGGTATGAAGGGCATTTTAACAGAGTAAACATTATTAACAAAGGCACCACAGCTGGCAGGAAGGAGGAGGGCAGATTTGCTATATAGCGAAGAGCCCAGATTAGTTGTCATGAAGGCATAGGGCTGAAACGCAGTAGAGTTTCAGGGGATGGGAGTTAGGACCAACCGGTGGAATTGCGGTAGGACCATCATTGTGGTACAAGAGGAGGAGGTAGGGCTAAACAAGAAGAGAGAGGAACAGGAGTGGGAGGTGGGCTGGGCTCTGGGGCAGAGGCACAGGAGGCTGCAGGTAGGGCTGGATTATCAGAGAAATGTGCAAAGGATGGAAATAGCGCTGGACCGCCAGGGAGAGGTACAAGGGCTGGAGATGGGGCTGGGACATTATGGGGAGGAGATAAGGTAAAGGTGTAGGGGGTGGGAAACAGGACTAGGTGATTAGGTAGAGGTCCTAAGAATATGAGACTGGCCTGGATTATTAGGCACATGGCGCAGGGCTGGGAAATTAGTAGTAGTAGTAGTAGTGAAAGTCGCTCAGTTGTGTCTGACTCTTTGCAATCCCCTGGACTATACAGTCCATGGAATTCTCCAGGCCAGAATACTGGAGTGGGTAGCCTTTCCCTTCTCCATGGGATCTTCCCAAACCAGGGATCGAACCCAGGTCTCCCACATTGCAGGCAGATTCATTACCAACTGAGCCACAAGGGAAGCCCGCTGGGAAATTAGGTGGAGACAGATAAGAGAAGGACCCAAGGTCACAGTAAATTTGCTCCTCATTCTGGACGCCCTGGGGAAGTGCTGTCAGCTCCAGACTGGGATTAGATCGTACCCTGTGAGTCTCTCTCCTGGCTCAGAGTGATGACAGCTGAACCACAGTCACGGCTTCAGATCTGAAGGAGGTGGATGTGGATCTGAAGGAGATGTGGGTGGCGCTGGGAAGGGGCTTGCATGAAGAAGGGAGTAGGCTGGACCCTTGCTATGACTACATCATGAATTCATGGCACACGTTACTCAAGACCTGGATCTTAATAGGAGGCACCTTCTAGGCTACTTTCACTTGAGAGAGGTTCTGTGGGCAGGATTGAGGTGCCTGGCCTTCAGTGAGGGGCCACTGAGAGATGCTCATTTCTCACTGTTCTAAATGGACGGGATGCCTGCCTGGGGCCTAGACCCTGGGCACGTCTTACACTGTCCTTGTGTTTTCATCCATTTCTAACTCTCTGCATGGTTCTCCGGGGACAGACCAGGACATGTGCTTCTTGGTATTTTTAGGATGGTAGAAAGAACGTGATAGCTTTCTTCTCTTTTTCCTTCCCGGCTTCTTTCTCTCTCTTTCAAGCTGTATTTCTATTCCATGCATCCATTATCTGCCCTGGTGTTATGCTGGTGAAAACTGGAGAGAACGTCCTCACCCACGTGTCTTGTTGACCACTGCCCCCACTCCCTCAGGGTTTCATGGTTCCTCTCCTCCACCTCTCTACTGAGTTTGCCATCTCCAGAAATGTCTTTTCATACAGAATACAACTTCAGAATGTAGATTCTGAAAGCAGCATGAAAAAATAAGAAAAAGAAGATGGTTATCATTCTTTGAGGAATTATAGAGATGAGGAAATGTTCCAGGGGTCCTCTTTTGCACATGGTCAGCATATATACTTATTCCCACCAAATCTGTCATCTGAGATGGGAGCATTCGCTGCTGTGGGCTGTGTGGAAATGATAGTCTGAAAACAAGAGGGCCTGGCATACAGACTCTGCCTTGCCTTCAATTCTATGTGAATCGTGGGCCAGTTCTTCCTCCTCTTCCTTCTTCTTTAATTCCTCTAATAATCTAGCTAAATCAAGCAAGAAACAAAGGAATGAAAGAAAAAAAAAACCCAAAACCCCATAGCTCTGTTTTTCCCTTTGTGCGATGCAGGTCACTGTGACTCTGAAGCTCTTACCACTGACAATGACCATGAATTCCAGTTTTGTAAGGAGCTCCTCTGTGCCAGGCGTTGGAAAAGGGCTGAGATAACTGGCTGGGCGTCTTCAGGGATCTTGCTGTGGTTAAAATTCTAACTCCTCCATTTCCTAATAGCTTGTTCAACGACACAGTAATAACCCCTGGTACTGGTCAGTCACCCTCTTTGTACCTCAGTGTCCTCATCTGTGAAGTGGGGACAATGACTGAGCTGGAATCATTACTGTTCCTGTGAGGATAAGTGACTCAATGCATGATAAGCACTTAGAATTGATGCTTTCGAATCGTGGTGCTGGAGAAGACTCTTGAGAGTCCCTTGGACAGCAAGGAGATCAAATTAGCCAACCCTAAAGGAAATCAACCCTGAATACTCTATGGGAAGACTGATGTTGAAGTTGAAGCTTCAATACTTTGGCCACCTGATGCGAAGAACTGACTCATTGGAAAAGACCCTGATGCTGGGAAAGATTGAAGGCAAAAAGGAGAAGCGGGCAGCAGAGGATGAGATGGTTAGATAGCATCACTGACTCAATGGACATGAGTTTGAGCAAACTCCAGGAGATAGTGAAGGACAGTGGAGCCTGGCGTGCTGCAGTCCATGGGATTGTAAAGAGTCAGACACAACTTAGTGACTGAACAACAACAAGAAGCACTTAGAAGAGAGCATGGCAAAATGGAAGGCTCAGTAAGTATCTGCTAAATGACTTTTCATTTAATTCTCGGAAGAGCCTGGCCAGTTAGGTATTGTTACTTCCAGTTTGCAATGAGCCTGGGGAAATTGGGCTTTCCTCTGGCCCCTGGAAGAAGCCAGCACCATAGACCCCAGCAGACATATGGGGTAGAGCATGCCTATATGATCGGAGAGCTGCACACAGGATATGGGACCTACATTTGGATCTTGTCCTCCAAACTGAAGACCAGAGGGCCACCAGTGCAAATGTCCAGACTGATGGTCAGAGGGAGCCCTGGACCAAACATGCTGCAAACTCCCCCCTCTTGGGGGTCTGATTTTGCTTTTGTTTTCCCACCAGTCCCTGAAGCAGCTTACCAGCCTTGCAGTTGCACTGTGGGTAATATGTGAGTTCAGACAAGCCGTGAAATCATTCATAGATTCTCCTCTCATTTCAACTAGATTATTGTTGTTTAAGATGTGTCCATCTCTCTGTCTTTACAGACCCCATGGACTGTAGCCCACCAGGCTCCTCTGTCCATGAGATTCACCAGGCAAGAATATTCAAATAGGTTGCCATTTCAAGAACTCTCCCCTATAGAATTCTCTCCCAGGGATCTTCCCAGCCCAGGGATTGAACTAGATTATCTACTCCTTATATTCTGTGATCCTCCAGACTGTTACTTACGTAAGTCAAGGTCAGTACTTCCTTCCGGTTTACATCCTGTCTACCCTGCCCAGAAGGGCTGTTCCCACAGAGGTCACCCGTCATCCCCCAAAGAGAGGACATTTGTGTCCTGGTCTTGCTCGCTCTCCTTTCTTCTCTGTCTTATATTTTTCTATCTCTGCATCTCTTTATCACTCTCTGTATCTTTATTTTTCCTGTCTCTCTGTCTCTACCCTTTTTTTGTTCTCTCTCTGTGTATCTTTCTCTTTCCCTGTTTTCCCTCTCTGTATCTCCATGTTTCTCCTCTCTCTCTTTGTATCTCCTCCCGTGTTCCTCTCTCTTTTTCCCGATATCTCTGTATTTGTCTATGTTCTCTCTCTCCACTACCAGTTCCTAACCATTAGCTACACTCAAGATTCATTAAACACCACAGGCAGTGGTGGGGGTGGTGGGGAGAAGAGAAACAATAGCCTTCTGCAAAGTGGGACTGAAGCCCAGGAACCCGTGAGGGACCACATGTTTCCTCTGAAAGCTCTATTTTAGCTCAACAGCAATGAAAAGCAGAAAGACTAGTTCAGTACCCACGACCACTTGACTCCTGAGCATACAAGGCTGCAGAAAACACCTCCATCTATTGTTGGTGGCTCGTGTCTGTCACCAAAGCTCAGAGTCTCTTCTCAGCAAGGCAACTTGCAGAATATTTTATTTGCAGAGGGAAGTTAGGTGCCCTGCGGGGGCTCCTTAACCTTCGTGAACACAAATGGAACATTCCGAATGTGCCTTTTCAATTGCCCCAGCTCAACCTGCAGAAACATGGCAGGTGTGTGGGAGGCAAGAAGCTGAACAGGCTGAGCCTTTCAGGCAGCAATTCTTTCAGCAAGAAAGAATAGCAGTCCTGGGCTGTAGGGGGAGAATTCTTGAAACTTTTCCACTCTCTCTTGGGGAGAAAGGAACTGATGGGAGAACTTCAGAGTTGCAGGGAACCAGTCCTTCATGGAGGATGAGGGTGAGGGAAAGTGGAAGAGGTTAAAATAGCCCATGAGAGAACACTGAAACGCAAGCAAAATATTTTTCTAATTTCTTTCCTTCCCAGGAAAAGCTCAGGTTTTACAACACACGAAATCTGCTGGCCATTTGTTCTAGATGAGAAGAAGTGAAAAGCTTTGAAGTCTGCAGTCACGAACCCCACCCTCAGCTTGAATTACTGAGGCATAGCAAGAATACTCCAGTGCTCTTGCCTGGAGAATCCCAGGGACAGGGGAGCCTGGTGGGCTGCTGTCTATGGGTCGCATGGAGTCGGACACAACCGAAGTGACTTAGCAGCAGCAGCAAGAGTACACACTCCTGGTGCATTTATCACAAGGCTTCTTCCCCCAAACTGTTGTTTAGGCTGAAACTTGCTGGGTACAGCGCCTATTCACAGATGACATAAAGCAGAATTGAAAGAGCTGTGTATCTCCTTCATTCAATTGGAAAGAAAGTAACTCAGAGCCTCCCACCCCGCCCTGCCTCAGTTCTCCTGAGAGTGCCTTTCTTAGGGTGACGGTAGAAGAGAGAAGCGGGCAAAAACTAAAGGACAGAAGGAAGGGTCCGGAGTTCAAGTTCTCCCACTGAACTTCATTACTGGGTCATTTGCATTCCTTAGGGAATAGGATCATAAGGTTTTACAGCTGCAGGAAAACAGAATAGCAAACTTCCCACCCCCAAAATTGCTCCTGCAATCTAACCCCGCAAGGCTATTTATCTGTGGGAACAACTTAACAAGCTCTCTGAAAGTGGAACCATCCTGGGAAGTCAAGGAGTCAAAAACTTGAATTTTATATCTTTGCAAACTATGATATTTTAATTGTACTGATAATCAGAGAACGAGGACTCTGCTTTCACAATGCTGCTTTACAACAGCTAAGACTACCAAGCAACAACTAACTGCCTGCAAGAGTAGCACGCAAAGGTGCCCATTCAGTTCAGTTCAGTCGCTCAGTCGTGTCCGACTCTTTGCGACCCCATGAATCGCAGCACGCCAGGCCTCCCTGTCCATCACCAGCTCCCGGAGTTCACTATTAGAGACAGTAACAAAACCAGGGGGCTGAAAGTGAGAAAAACTCGGAGAAGAGGGACTGTCCATTCACACGCGCACCCATTAAGCAACTGCATGGTATTTCAACAGTAGCGTCACCCCGGAGTCCAGTCGGAAGGCAGCAGGCATGACCTTGCTGGTATTTGTCAAATCAGTTCATCGGTACTGAAGGATATTGTTCTGCGGCCATGACACCATCGTCAAAGGGCTTCACCAGTCCACAGCAGCGATGCCGGTATAATGGTGGGATCAGCCCGTTATCCTCCCTTCTCCCCACCCTCCCCCAGGTCCCTGGCAAGTTTCTGTTAGTGTGACCAACCATCCTAGTCCACCTGGGCTGAAGGGTTTCCTGGGATGGGAGCAGTCTGAAAAGCCTCCAGAACTGTAAGCAGCAAATGTCTGTTGTTTCATGCACCAATCTGTGTAACAGCCCTGGGCTGACGGACCACGTGCAGCCTCCAGACTAGCTCAGGCTCGTCCTCCTCTGTGGAGAACAGCATGTCCAGTTGTCTTGCAGATACAGCAGAGCCAGAACTGCAAGTGCTAAGTGGGGTATGGCCAGAGGAGGGAAGCTTCAAGTAACAGAATCCACAGTTCATGCCCACGGAACCAGGAAAACTGGAGCATGACCCCGAACACTTTCAGAAACTAGGCTCTATTATCCAGAAGATACAGGGCTGAAATCCACCGTCCCATAACTCACTGGCCAAGTTAAAGCCCTCCATTCAAAACTTGCCCCGCATTTCTGCATACCAGCCTGTCCTCCCTAACTCATAAATATGTGACTGAATTCCAGATCCAAAAGACAGATTTGAGCCCTGCCTCCTATCTCTTTGCCAGGCAACCTTGCAATAAAACTCCTTCTTTTCCTAAAAGTCAGTGCAATAGGGTTGGCATCTAAGTGATTTGAATGCAAGCCCTTGCTGCATAACCCATATGGTATAGGTTCCACATTCATAACTTCTCTATCTACACTGGTTGTTGGTAAATGACGCTGCCAATGTTAAAACTTTAGACTTCATAAAGCCCTTTCATGGATTATTAGGAGCCTCCATTTAATGGTAAAAAAACGGGGTTCTTAGAGCTGAATGACTTGATCAAGGACACAGCTGATAAGGGGTAGCTCTCGGGTGGAACCCATGACTTTAGAAGCAAAGGTCACTGTTCCATCCACCATAAGAGTTGTTTCAGTTGCATACGGTATAAAATATATATTAGTGTCTATTATATACTAGTATTGACGTGAACATGTAAAGTACTATGTATATATATATGTGTGTAGCATTTATGTGAAGTATAATTATATATACATTCATATATATTTACAAATGTGTATTTGTATGCACATATTACATATTTATTTCAAATTGATTTAATCAAAGTTAGCTATTACGGTATAGGGCCAGTTTTTGGCTCTGGTCAAAATGTGCATTTGAATCCTGGCTTGCCAGAAAAGATGATGTTAGTTCTCATTATGTGTACATTGAAGAGGATGGTTAATTGTGGGTTTAAAGACAAGGTAAGGTAAGATATAAGCATCTGAATGCAGAGTTCCAAAGAATAGCAAGAAGAGATAAGAAAGCCTTCTTCAGAGATCAATGCAAAGAAATAGAGGAAAACAATAGAATGGGAAAGACTAGAGATCTCTTCAAGAAAATGAGAGATACCAAGGGAACATTTCATGCAAAGATGGGCTCAATAAAGGACAGAAATGGTATGGACCTAACAGAAGCAGAAGATATTAAGAAGAGGTGGCAAGAATACACAGAAGAACTATACAAAAAAGATCTTCACGATCCAGATAATCACGATGGTGTGATCACTCATCTTGAGCCAGACATCTTGGAATGTGAAGTCAAGTGGGCCTTAGAAAGCATCACTACAAACAAAGCTAGTGGAGGTGATGGAATTCCAGTGGAGCTGTTTCAAATCCTGAAAGATGATGCTGTGAAAGTGCTGCACTCAATATGGCAGCAAATTTGGAAAACTCAGCAGTGGCCACAGGACTGGAAAAGGTCAGTTTTCATTCCAATCTCAAAGAAAGGCAATGCAAAAGAATGCTCAAACTACCGCACAATTGCACTCATCTCACATGCTAGTAAAGTAATGCTCAAAATTCTCCAAGCCAGGCTTCAACA
>SJXO01006464.1:0-29991 GCA_006408615.1 Connochaetes taurinus
GTGTGGAGCCCGCCGCCGGTCGCGGGCTGCGCGTGTGCCGCAGCCGCCGCCCAGCCTCCGTCATGGACCTGTTCGGGGACCTGCCGGAGCCCGAGCGCTCGCCGCGGCCGGCTGCTGGTAAGCGGACGGCCGCCGGGCCGGGGAGGGCCGGGAGGGCGGGCGGGCGCGCGGGAGGGCGAGCGCGGCCTGCCCCGGCGCGGGGAGCCGGGCCTCCGCCATGTTCGCTGCGCAGGAGGAAAGGCCGCGCGCGCCCCGGCGCCCTTTGTGCGCGGCCGCTTTCGCTCTCGCGAGCCCCGCGCCGCCGGCCTGCGCCCCGACCGGCCTCCCGGGGGGCTGGTAGTCCCGGGCGCGCTCCGGTTCAGCGTTTTCCTGTGCCTTGTGTTCCGCGTGTGCCCCGGCGACTGAAGCGGTGCCCGGCTCGCCTGCTCGTGATTCTGAGGCCCGGGAGAGAGGACTCGTTCTCTCTGCGTCCTCCGATCTTGTCTCTGACTCGGAGTAGTTTTTTGTTGTTCCCTCTGGGCCCCAGGAAGTCCCCTCTCCCCAAAGGGAAGACCGTTCGCCCGGTCCGCTCCCCGCCCCCGGCTGCCCCCTGACCTCGGCCGCCGTGCGCGTCCCGGAGGCCGGGGATCGGAGCTCCACGGGGTAGCCGTGCGGGGACCACCACGCCTGGTCCTCTGTCCGGCGGGTTACAGCCGCGCCCAGGCCGAATTTGGCAAGACTTATTCACGTTTTCAGGTGCAAGACATTCAGCTGGATGCTGTGGTTTAGGACTCCCCCCCCACCCCGCCCCCCAGCCTAACTCAGTGGCAGAAAACGTGGAAACTCTTCAGAACACTTTTAAGATTCCAGGCCCAGCTCAGCCCCACTCAGCTTGCAAGCCCGGAAGGTGGGGCCCGGCCTCTGTGTTACGAAATCCGCAGCTGATTTTGTTGGACAGCCCGGGAGGGGGCCTGGAGACCCTGGTTCGGCAACTGCTGTTGTCCTAGGGGCATACGAAGGTGACTGACACCCAGCGTTTGCTTGCTTTCAGAGAAGCCGAATTCTGAATGCGAGTGGTTGACATCGAATAGGGCCAAAGTTAATGACTGGGAAATGCTGAATGTCCCGGGAAAGGGATGTTTGTGGTCCGTGAACGGAGAGTTGGGTGGGAGGTGGTGCTGGACTCGGGCCTCCAAAGATGGATAGACTTGTAATTTGCAGAGATTCTAGGCGAGGGAACAGTGTGCTCTTTGGGGAACGTTTGGCTCTCGGGTTTGCCTGCGCATCCAACGTGGAGGAGTCGCGACTTGAGACTCGAATCCATGAAGACGGCTCCCAAGAAGGGGTTGTTCTGCCCTCCGTAGGGCCTGGATTCTGTCATGTCACATGTGGACGCCACGCCAGTCTTAGGAGGCCGTTAGTCACAGTAACGGCACTGTTTTCCCGGCAGAACATCTCATTTTGTAGATTGTTCCCTAGATTTCTTTTCTAGATTGTTCTCGTGGGTGAAAACGCTGGCTTGTGTATGCAGTCTTTTTTACTTTGTTGGTGGAGGATAACTTCTGTCTGAATATATTTGGGGCAGAGTTTGCGTTTGTAGATGCACCTGTAAGCCTGTCATTTTCTTTAATCGCCATCACTTTCTACGTGAAATTCACTTGGGTCCACTCAGGCGGAAGGGACACCTGAAAGATACAAAACTTGACAAGTCTTTAGGTTGGTCCCTGGAAGGACATACCCAACCCTGGCTGAGACGACAGGGTGGCAGAGGTGCTACGAGCTGTTTAAACCCGAGTTCCCTGAAGAGTGGATCCGTGACCTGCCTCCTGCCTGTGAGGAGTGTGCTGGCCCTGCCACAGGTTCTCCTTGGCCGAGTGTGTCTTCTGTAATAGCTTTAAAAGCAAAGAAGGCATGCTTTCTGAGTTCGTTGATGACAGAACGCTGACAGGGATAAGTACTAAAGTGAGTACAAAATCAGAACCCAAAGTTATCTTGACAGGCATTTAGTTAAGACCAGTAAGATTAAACTTAACAGGTTAAAAAAAAATTCATTTTAACAAGAACAGAAACTGATTTCACGGTTTTGTAAAAGTGCTTTGATTTTTGAAAATTTAACTCAAATGTCATACTTTTTGTTTCTGAAAAATTGTTGATAACATTGAATCTAGAGTGAATGAGAGGAAAATAAAGTTGGCTTCTTGAAGTAGATGGAGAGAGGAGGCTAGATTGCCGCCGTCATAGCCCTCAAAGGATGTACAGGTGTCACAGATTTCTGAGCTAACGCAGGAACAATAAAAGACCTAGTCATTTTCACAGACCCTAGAAGAGTTGTTTGGGGCATGTACTCAGACTGGTTTCAGATCTTAATTCTGCTCTTACTGTCTTCTGTGGCTGTTCCTGCATCTGAAAAATCAGTGTTGCCTCCTGCTATTACCCACAGGTACTGTGTGGAGGGGAGCAGAGGCTCTGTGCTCAGAGCTGACAGATGCTAGTGCTCTGTAGAGGTTACTCTATGAGTTAATTCTCACAGCTATTCCAAAGAGGGGGAAATGCCCTCTTAAATGGATTCTGTGAAAACGCCAAGTGTCCGAAGGGAAGAAATATCCACTCCTCTGATCATGTCAAGTGTATTTTATTTAGTGTTTTGATTTTTGCTTTGAACATCACATCTAATGTTCCTATACCAAACCTCTTACTTTTTGTGATCTGAAGAAAAATATGGAAAGAATACAGTAAATGTTTTCAGATTTTGTGCTGTATTAAGGGTTTTCATCCCAACCCTTAACAGGTTTTGCTTGCTGAGTGAAATCAAGTTTCTAAAGTACAGTATACATACTTTTTTAAAGAGGACATGTATTTGTTCACATCAGATGGAAATGGAATTTCTTTGCTTGTTGTTCAGTCTCTAAGTCATGTCGGACTCTTTGCAATATCATAGTCATTAAAGTGCTGATTGATGTCTTTAAAGATTGACAGCTTATATTTGGTAGTCTGAACAAGTTAAAGGTGTCTTGGTTTAAAGTCATTTGTGTAGTAATCTGGTTTCAGTTTTATAGGGTGGTTCTTTCACTACACCAGTATGCTTGAAAACTGATGGTCTGCTGTTGACTAAATAAGTACTTGATTTGCAAGGCATCCTCAAAATATTTCTTTTTATGAAATTGGAGAGCTAAATATAAAATAAAGGCTAAAGTATTAGAAAAAACTTGAACTAATTGTAAAACCTCAGGGTTAGTAAGAAAAAAGTAATAAAAAAATTAAAATGGATTTAGCTATGTAAAAATAAAAAGTTTTTGCAGCCAAAGTAGCACAAAGGCAAAAGACAAACTGAGAGAAAATAGTTGCGGTACCATTACTAAAGGTTACTACCCCTGGTAAGGGAAAAACTCAGACAAATTAACAGGAAAAAGAGGTGACCCATTAGAAAAATGGTCAAAGGATGTATCCTGACAGTTTACAGAAGAAATGCAGGCGCCGATTGATGGGAACTGGTGCTCAGCTTCCCCAGTCACTGGGAAGGAACAGCAGGCCACTGGTGTGCCATGTTTCTCACTCGTCAAATTTAAAAATTGGCACGATAATGAGCATTTAGAGAAATGGACATTTTCATAAAGTATGTTGAGAGTGAAAGTTACCCCAACTTTTTTGGGGACACATTTTGGCATTTGTCAAATGTCTTTGTTTACCTTCTGATCAGCAGTCTGGCAGATAAAATGAGGTTATAAGTCTTGGGCTGTTCATTATGGCATTGTCATGTAATAAACCAGAATCACCCCGTATGCCCATCAGTAAAGGACCCGGACAAGTGAGTGGCAGTGCTTCCTGTATGTTGTAGGATAGTGGGCGACTGCTGGAAAGAATCCTTAGACCCAGCGTGCATGAACAATGATATATGTAGAGTATCGTATATAGTGGTGGCAGTGGCTCATGGTAAAGAATCTGCTGCAGTGCAGGAGCCACAGGAAACACAGGTTCGATCCCTGGGTTGAGATGATCCCCTGGAGGAGGAAATGGCAACCCACTCCAATGTTCTTGCCTGGAGAATCCCATGGACAGAGGAGCCTGGTGGGCCACAGTCCATGGGGTCGCAAAGAGTTGGACACGACTAAAGTGACCTAGCAGCAGCATCACTGTATATAGTGTACTTCTCCCTTTTAAAAATTAAAATGAACATCTATGATTCAATAAATGAGCATGAAGGGAAATGGAAAATATACACTAAGGTGTTATTCTGGTGGGGATAGGTGGGGAAGTGGGCCTTTTTCTAATACATCCGTGGTATTTGGAAAACATACACAGTTGTCCATCACTCTGCGGGGGATCGGGTCTGGAGTCCTCTTCAGATCCCAAGATCCAAGGATGCTTAAGTCACTTATATAAAATGGTGTGGTATAGTTGGCCCTTTGTATACATGGGTCAACTGTATCACATTTATAGTTAAAAAGAAAATTCAGGTACAAAAAGCAATTTAGGCAAAATATTTAAACTTTCTGTTGCTATAAGTAGCAATTTTTTGCTAACCTGAATATGATCAGCCCAAGAGTATTTTTGTCAGCATGTGTAACTTTCAGTAGACTTAGCTTCAGAATGTAGATAACTTAAAAAAAAAATCTAGATGAGATTAACTGTCATGAAAACCCTGTTTTCTGTCTTGTTTCTTTCTTTATGAGAGTTCTTGTATTTAGAACTCAGGGACTACTTCTAAAGTTAAGGTCAAGGTCACACATGGTCCAATGATTGCAGCCCCAGGTACTTTGAATTACTATTTATCCAACACAGAATGTAAGGTTCTGGCTAACCGGAAGTTCCCTTTATAGCATCTGTGATGTACAGATTGTTTTTAAAGATGCAAAGTGTTCTAACTTTGATCCTTATGATGATGCTGAAAGGTACTCCAGAGATCTTATAGAGCCTTAGGATTATCTTTGGGGGGTTGTATAAAGGTTAAATGATCCTTGTGAAGTTCCAGTAACAGCGAGGAGGCAGTATTTAACACCTCACCAAGAGCATGTGCTGGGAAAGCAGGTTGCCTGCATTTCAACCTCCGCTGCTCACTGGCTCTTCTCTTGGACAGTTACTTAAGCAAGTGCATCAGTTTCCTCATCAGTAAGTAACCATAATAATAGTACCCACTTCATAAGGTTATTGTTAAGTATTCAATCCATGAAAATATGTAGAGCACTAGAGTAGTTCTTGGCAGGCAGTGAATGTTTAGTATCATTTGCATAAGCCATTCTCAGTTGTGGCCAACAAAACTCTGAGATGATCTCACTGTATTTAATTGCAGTGCCACTCAGAATATTCTTGAGTGACAGAGAGCAGTTGAGGTTCACTCTCTTCAGCAGGGGGAGAGAGGCTATTCTCTGGGACTGGTAGTAGGTTTGAGGCACTCTACTAATTCAACAAAGGAGAGCGGCCAGGCTAGTGCTGAGCTGGAAACCCTCTTATGAGGAATGCTTGCCAGAACCGAAAATGTATTACCTGGGTAAAAGAGGACTCCCCCCACCTCCCTGCCTTGGACACTGGATTTGGAAAGACCTGATATAGAGAGGTAGTTTAATTCAGAAATTAAAATGTGGCCCTGCATAAGTGGAAAGATTGGTTGCTCTTCAGGTCGACCTCCTCCCTGCAATGTCCCTCTGTCCCAAGATGCCTGGTGCTCTGACCCCACTGAATATAGTGCGACTGTTCTGGGTCATCCTGTTCAGTTTGGAGTCTGTTAGAATGGATATGTTGATGCTTAGACTAGTATGGTTTGAGTTCCCCTTGGAAGTGGCCTGCTGAAATATTAGTGATTCTTGTGGGAGGAATAGTAGAGTGAGTAAGTGGTTATCCTAAATGCCTTTTAATGTTCTAATGCTGTTTTTGGATTACTCCCCATAGAGTGTGTCACTTGTGAGGAAAGTGAAACTACTTATAATTACTTAATGTCTTTATGATAATCCTAAGGGAGAAAATGGTAATTTAATGAAATAGCCATTTCCTATTTGTGTTACGGGTATAAAGCAAAAGAGTTACTTTTTGTTAAATTAGGAATTGATCAGGTATTTAATGTACTTCTGACCTAAAGACTTCTGAAGAAATTTCTTTCCTTGGAGTTTATAAATTTTACTTAAAATTTTTAGTTTGTAAAAAAGTAGAGTTGATACCCAGCTTGTTTCTAGGCAGAAAGACAATATGGATGAAACTTTCGGGGCACACATGTTGAGTTGGTTTTTAAATGGGTGCATTTCTGTACTTGAGCTCTGAGGAACAAGATCAGTGTGTTCAATCTCGGAGGACGTGGACATCCACATCTTCATCTGTAGCCCGTTGTTTCCCCCACATTCCTGTGGGCTGGTTCGTATATTTCATAACTTCAGTAGAAATTTTGAGGAAAGCTGGAGAAGAAATAATGATTAAAATTTATGTGGAAAGGGATAATTGAGTATAAAACATTAAGACAAGTACTTTTGTTAGGTAAATCTTTAGGTTTTTAAATAGAAACATTTCTTAGCTTTTTCCTGAGTTTATCTTGGAGTATCTAAAATTCCTCATTTTCTTCATAGATATTTATTGAATTGGGCTCTGTGCTGGAGACACCAGGTTAAGACAGATTCGAGCCTCTCACCATCTCTCTGCTTGTGTGTTTAAGATTCTACTTGGTAATTAGTTCAGAATGTTATTGAAATAGGATATTTTAAGATCGGTAGATCTATGAAGAGTCCCTTTATTGAGGTACTGAGACAGAATTATTGTTTTGCTCTAGAATCAGTTTTTTCTTCTCAGGATTCACTCTTAAAGGTTTTTAAAAATGTGTTCCTTTCAGTACTGAAATTAGCAAGAAAAATACTTGTTTTCTTCAAAACACTCAGTAGCCCCTAAAATTCCTGTTGGATTGTCCTTCATTGCTTGTATATTGACTGTAACTGTTGGAAACAAATGTCCATATTAAATGACTTTGAGAAAGTATTTTTGGAAACAGTTACTCAGTCCAATAGAGAGGAGACGATCTGAATTCACTAGTTGCCTTATCGCAGAAGACCCCACCCCCCGCCCAAGCCCTGCCTGGCCGGTGTCCACGTGCTCTCTAAGCAGGTGTTCCGTGTTCTAGGGAAAGAAGCTCAGAAAGCACCTCTGCCCTTTGACCGTCTCCCTCCGGCCAGCAGTACTGACTCAGGCACAGTCTCCAGGCTCTCCCAGGTGTGTGTCAACGTGTCATCCTGGGATTGTAGTTGTCTCAGTCTTTCTCCCTTTCCCCCATTTTCAACACACTGATGTTTTAGGTGTTGGACTGTCTTAAGTTTTGAATCCATGGCTTCAGGTAAGGCAGAAAAATCCACTAGTTGCTAGCCCTGAGGAACTGCGTGAAGATGTTGAGCAGTGTTCTCTGGTTCATCGGAGCGTCTGTTTTACTAGCGGAATAAGACTGAACTCTAAGGCAGGTTTTCCGTCTCCTTTGAAGTGATGAGACTTCAAGGAGGTTCGGGACGCTGTGTGCACAGCGTGAGCTGCACTGGATTGGCGCGAGAGCTACGGCCTGTGTAGGCATCCTGGTGGGATGGACTCAGAAATGTGCACCCCCTCCCCCCGGCTTTCTGGGCTCATTCGGTGTTCTGCTGTGTTTCAGGCTCTGGGGGACCTTTGCTTTTTGACGATCTCCCGCCAGCCAGCAGTGGCGATCCAGGTAAGTGGTAGGGAAGCTAGTCCAATGTGCCAATGGAAATAATATATGATGTTTTACATAAAGTGTGTTTACTTGTAGCTGTAAAAAGCCTTAGGATGACGAATCATAATACTACATAAGGTTTATTAAAACTAATAGATAGCGGGAATTCCCTGGCAGCCCATTGGACCAGCCAGCAGTGGCGATCCAGGTAAGTGGTAGGGAAGCTAGTCCAATGTGCCAATGGAAATAATATATGATGTTTTACATAAAGTGTGTTTACTTGTAGCTGTAAAAAGCCTTAGGATGACGAATCATAATACTACATAAGGTTTATTAAAACTAATAGATAGCGGGAATTCCCTGGCAGCCCATTGGTTAGGACTCAGTGCATTCTCTGCTGGGGTCCAGGTTTGATCCCTGACAGGGGAACTAGGTTCCCGCCAAAATGAATAAACAAACTAAACTCAATAGATACCCTCAGTTGCGAAGCAAAAATATACATAAATACTGCATCGCTTTTTGGTGATTATTTTCTACTCCTTGAAATTTTAAGAATTCAGTCATTTACTTTGACCTCTGTTATTAATGCTCTTTAAAAAAAAAAAATCTGAGTCTGTCATTGTAGTTTTGCCTTGTTATATTCCTGACAGATCCAGATGTATCCAGCAGAAAAGTATCTGAATATGTGAAGTACTTTCCACATTTATATGTGAAGTACTTTTCACATTTCACACTGAAAAGATATTTTCAGTATCCCTGATAAATTAGTCTTCTGTTTTATGCCACTTACAAAATGGAAAGAATTGTGATCTTTAAATGAAGTTGGAATGACACTGCTTTACTGACTGGTATAAACCGTGTGCAGGAATTTGAATTCTTGAAGTTTAAGACTTTAGTTAATTAATTTCTAGTCAGTGCTTTTATGTTTGTCCTCAACATTCTTTTTGTTGATTTCATTTTGTCAAGACTATTAACCCTGGCTCTACTTGTTTCTGTGAATGTTTAACTTTTCCTTTTACGTCCCAATTGAACAGAAGGGGAAAACAGAGCAGATTCCTGTAGGTTGTCATACATGACGAGTCTGTTATTTCGTCTGAGGACTTCTCACATGGAACTCTCCCAGAGGGGGTAGGGCAGGGCGATAGTGGGGGGCAGGGCGGATGCAGGCTCTCCTTTCATATGTGAGTATCGTCTAGTGTGAAATGACCTTCCTTATGTTGTCAGAACACTTGCTGCTTTTCAAGTATATTTTTCCGTATTACTAATTAATTACTACTAAGTCATTGGAGGAGAAGGCAATGGCACCCCACTCCAGTACTCTTGCCTGGAAAATCCCATGGACGGAGGAGCCTGGTAGGCTGCAGTCCATGGGGTCGCTAAGAGTCGGACATGACTAAGCGACGTCACTTTCACCTTTCACTTTCATGCACTGGAGAAGGAAATGGCAACCCACTCCAGTGTTCTTGGCTGGAGAATCCCAGGGACGGGGGAGCCTGGTGGGTTGCCGTCTATGGGGTCGCACAGAGTCGGACACGACTGAAGCGACTTAGCAGCAGCAGCAAGTCATTGGAATTAGTCTATCCAAGTATGGATTAAGTTAGTATTTTCCCTAGATTTGGGCTACCCAGGTGGCACGAGTAAGTGGTAAAGAACCCTCCTGCCAGTACAGGAGATGTAGGAGATGTGGGTTCGATCCCTGGATCAGGAAGATCCCCTGGAGGCGGGCACAGCGACCCACTCCAGTATTCTTGCCTGGAGAACCCCATGGACAGAGGAGCCTGGCCAGCTACAGTCACTAGAATTGCAAAGAGTCAGACATGACTGAAGTGACTTAGCACACACACATTTCTGTATTTAGAAAAAGTATCACTGTCATCTTTCACAAGAATTCTCAGATTTTCAGGCTATGTGTCCATACGAAAATATTACAGCATTCTCATACAGTTCATCCTAAAACCTTCCTAATAAAGACAGCGCTCTCAGTTATAATGAAAGTTAAAGTGTGCAACTAGGGCTCTGAACAGATTTAGTTAAAGGAGGGTTCAGGATAGTTATGTTTTCGTTATCCTTAGGGCAAAAGGCAATAAGCTAATAGTAACTTAGAGGACTTCCAACACCATTGTTAACAGCTTTTTTTTTTTTTTTTTTTGGGAATGTAAAATCCAATCTTGTATCCAATATTTAGGATTTCTTGAGAAAACTTACTCTTCTTCTCAAGCAGGCAAGAGCCATTTACAAAAGTTGACTACATTCTAGGCCATAAAGTAAGTCCAGTACAGATTCAATATCATATGTAGACCACATTCTCTGATTACAGTGTAATTTACTTTGAAGGCAATAACAGTTTAAAAAATTTCTGTTTTCCAATTTAAAAGAAAGGACGTTTTTTCTCATACACATTTGGAAAACTGGACACAAACAGTAAGTGGCAGGAGGCCAACGGAGAGACCATTGAGAGAGCCATGACATTGCCCCAGTTAACTTGCCTTACCACGTGGGGTAGGATGTGTGTGTGTCACATTGTTCCAGAAATCTGTCCTTGCAAGTAACTGATTATTCTTGAGGGCAAGAATGTTTCCTTTTTCCCCTCAGTACTCAGAAAGTTCTGGCAAAGAGTAGTTGAATGAATAATAAATGGTTGTATGCTTTCATACCTACATGAAGAGAATACTAGGGCCATTCATGGGACACTTGATGGACCAGGGACTGTGATGAAAGCTTTCCTTAAGTTTTCCCCATCAGTTTTAAACAGCCTTCTGAGAGGACAGTTTCCTCCCTGTTGTGGGTGAAGAAGCTGAGGCCTGTAGGTTGAGTGATTTGCCTTAAGGGCACACCCCTTGCAAATGGCAGAACTGAGGCTTAAAACTAGACTCTGTTCCACAGTGCGCGCTCGCTGTAGGTGCCTTGAGCTCAGCTTTGAGTAGACACCCACCCCTTTGCAAGCGGGAATGGCTTTAGCAGTGCTGTTCTGCCTTTCAGGATAGAGACAGTTCTTATAGCCTGATATTGGTCTCAGTTTAAGCCTTTGTTAGTGTTTCTGGGCTGGTTCAAGATGTTTCACTTTGCAGGTTTTGGAAAATGTATACGTAAGAGCTTGTGGATATAAAATACCATGTGATGTGTGTGCCATAGCCTCAAAGTATGAATGTGTGTTTTTTACCACTGAGAAGCCTCTCACATAACCTCTCGAGGCCATCTGAGCAGGGCCTGGATTTTATTTGTGGTCTCCCACTGTGGGCACCCAGGGCACTGCCCCACCCCTCAGAGGCATGGCTATGACCACTGAGCCTCCCTCTCTGCCAGGCCTCGCTCAAATGTCCTTTCGTCTCCGAGGGCTGGGAGGGAGCTGGGTCTGCTCGGGACTTTAACGTCTATAGCTGTGTTTCTGTCTGGTTTTTACTTTATATTTCCAGGTTCTCTTGACACTTCGCTATCCCAGGAGGTAAAGGATGAGGGGAAAGGAGCAAAGAGAAAAGCCTCTGATGAAGAGAAGAATGGCAGCGAAGAGCTTGTGGAAAAGAAAGTTTGTAAAGGTTTTCAGACAGTTTGAAAACAAATGTATTAGACTTCATATTGTAAGACAACCCAGAGCAAAAACAAGCTTAGCTTTCCAATGATAACACTTCCTTTCTGTGTCTGTGTTTAAGAAGTGGATAGGGTTCCCTGTTTGCACATGGATTTCCAAGTTCACGCGTGCTTCCTCACTCTTTGCTCTCCATGCGCTCCATCTCTTACTCACCTTTGGTCAGGTAGGAAACCTGCCTTGGTCCTTCAGGGGTTAGAGACAAGTTTACTCGGCCTTGGTTAGCGTGTGGGCCCCCAGTCTCTCTCTGACTACATATCCTTGACCTCCGCCTGTTGATTAGCACTTGGAATTCTGTGACAAGCTTGCAGGCAGCGCCCCAAGAGATGACCTGAGGCTGGAAAGAGCAACTGGCATTTGTCGTCAGCTTTGTAACGTGTCACAGTGCATGAGGAATAAGTGAGGAGTGTCAGCTAGATAGAAAGCTGTGGGTTTTTACTGACTGCGCCCGTGAAGCCACTCTGTTGCGTGCGGTCAGTGATCTCCCGCGGAGGACGTGAAGATGCAGGCTTCAGTGTGGCTTGTCACTGCCTGGAGCCTGCAGAGCGCTGTGCTTGCCAGCGGGCACCCTTCAGGAAGGGCATCTGTCCCGGATGTGGCTCTCAGTGTCAGAAAATGAGCTCAGACCAGCCCTTAAAGAGAAATTTCTACACCTCCAGTGGACTCCTTTTTCCTTCTCCTTCCTCAGTTAAAGTAAAAGCAGCTGATCGTTCCATTTGTTCAGTCTTCCAGACTCAAGCGTGGAAACACATATTTCCAATGTGTCAAACAGGGCACTTGGGGTAAACTACTTACTTACATTTCTCTAAACTAGAGATTTTTCTGTCCTCATGAAGTTACTGACAGACGAGATTTGCAAAGAGCTCCTTGCCCTGGTCCCGTCTCACTTCTGTGGGGTGATGGCACGCTCCTTGCTCTGGTGCTTTGACCAGGCCCTCTCTTTGGAAGAGCCGTTCTGCTCTGACTTGCTGTCGCCTGCTGTCTCCTCTCCGCTGCTCAGCCTTGCAGAGGCCACCCATTCAGCAGTGGTCTGCTTTCTGTAGCAGACTTGACACCTGGGAGATGCCTGGCAGGGCAGCTCTCGGACACTGCTGGGTAGAACAGCCGCAGCTCCCTCTCACTTGCTCTGGGACTAGGGCGTCTGGAGAGGAGGGCGCAGTTTTGTATTGGCTTTTTGTTCTCTTCCGTAGCCTCTTCGGTGATCTTCAGCCTGAAAGGCTACGTGGCCGAGCGGAAGGGCGAGCGGGAGGAGATGCAAGACGCCCATGTCATCCTGAATGACATCACCGCGGAGTGCCAGCCCCCCTCCACTCTCATGTGAGTGTCCTGCTCCAGCGGCCCGGGGGGCGTAGAAGTCTGTTCTGATGCTGGTGCACTAGTGAGGCCCAGAAGGAGACCAAAACAGCAGAAGGCAGACTGGAATTTTTCCTGCAGTGGCATAAAATGAAAGTGAAGGAAGAGGTCTGGAGGAAGAGCCTTTGTCCCCAAGAGCAGGAGTGTGCTTGGAGTTGCTTTTAGAGCCTGGAAAGGGGCTTTGGAGAAGTCTCAGGAGGCTTGTCTTTTAGGAACAGATTTAGTTGGGGGACACCAAGCCATAACTAGTAGATGCCACACTGTAAGATTCTGAGTTATAAACCACATATGAGAGGCATGTATATACATATCTATCACATTATATATAATATTATATATTGAAATATATATATACACATATAATAGAATATCAGTCAGCCATTGAAAAATAAGATTTGCTGTTTGCACCAACATGGATGGGCCTCAAGAGTACACTCAGCAAAATAAGTTTATTGTTTCATGGCTCATGATGTCCCACATTGAGAAGGGATTCTAGAAACGTTTGAGGAAAAGAGCAGCTCTGCAGAGTAAATATCATTTCACACAAGCTTATTTGTTCTTCCCTTCTTGAGACAGTTTTTTAATGCTATTTATCTGTGTGTGTGAGTTTTCTGGCAAACTTGAGAGGGGAATAGGAATAGGAGTGGTAGCATAGGCTTTAAGAATTTGATATCAGTCAGAGTTTGAGCAGCAGTTCTGAAACTTCCTGTTCTCTTACAGATGTCTTTGACTGTCAGTAATTTATCGTGTTTGTCTGTGTGTTAGTGTTTAAAACTAAATCTGCTGTAAGTAGAAAACTAAATCTGTTCTAAATAGAAAAGTGTTCTGAATATTAGTGAAAAATCAGAGTTAACAGATCTTGATTTTTGAAGCAAGTGTGAGTTTTTAATTTTAAAATGTCATGGATGTTACTTCAGTATCATTTTAGGTACTGTTACTGCTTGCTGTTCGAGTTAAAAGCTTTAATGGAGAGGAGTAATCTTTGCCTGAGGATCTTGCTGACTCTCAGTTCATTATTCCAGCACCCGGGTTTCATACTTTGCTGTTTTTGATGGACATGGAGGAATTCGAGCCTCAAAATTCGCCGCACAGAATCTGCATCAGAACTTAATTAGGAAATTTCCTAAAGGTGAGGCTCAGAGCTCAATCGGTTGGCGTTCATCTCGGGGTTGGCTCTTTGTGCTGCTGAGGGACACGTCACTGGCTTTAGCGATGAATCCTTGATGACTGGAAGAGCCCGGCTTAGAGGAGGCTGTGCCGAGGGGAGCAGGGGCTGTGCGGCGGGCCCACCGTGGCACTGGCGGTGTCTCTGGGCGATGGCACCTCTTGCCTATGTGCTTGGGAGGGTACTCAGGCCCCCACTTCCAGTGGAGGAAGCACAGCTTGTTCTCGGCCATAACACAGAGTGGCGGGGGCCGGAGGGCTGTCTTCCTTCCTTAAGGCTTTGCTTTCTTTCCTGCCTGCTGCCACAGGAGATGGGATCAGCGTAGAGAAGACTGTGAAAAGGTGCCTTCTGGACACCTTCAAGCACACCGATGAGGAGTTCCTTAGGCAAGCCTCGAGCCAGTAAGTGTGACCGCGTGGAGGCCTGCGAGTGGGGGGTGTGTGGTGCCCTAGACGCATCTCAGGCCTTCCGATGCGGTGTGATGCCAGCGCTCGCTGTCTGAAAAAATGCTACCACCAAGTAAGCACTTACAGCGTAATGAAATCTGAATTAAAAAAAACACGGATCAAAGAAACCATCCATTTTAAAAGTATGACACTTCCCTTTCAGCTCTGGAAATTCAGGCTCAAGAGTGCTAGCATGTTGGTGGTGACTGTGTCTCTGATGTGTTTCCCCCTTCCAGGAAACCTGCCTGGAAAGATGGGTCCACCGCCACGTGTGTCCTGGCCATAGACAACACTCTCTACATCGCCAACCTTGGGGACAGTCGGGTATGTGGCTCTGGTGCCGCTCACTGAGATAGCAGCGCGTCCGAGGGGGACGAACTGTAGGCAGCACTGTTGAATACGGTTACAGCCACGACGGCGGGGTTGAAGCTTCATCCTTGGGGGGCTGCTCCAAGGGCTTTGTTGCAGAGTTAAAAGTTCTGGGTCAGGGAATGGCTGCTAAACTGGAGGTTGTTTGTTCTGGGAAGACTTACACCCTATCTGTCAGACAGGTACAGAGCTGTGAGTTGGAATTTAATTCGCCCTCAAGTAAAACTACTTCTATTTAAACAACTCTTCGTCTTCATTTCTTTGACCTCAGATAGTAATGAATGAAAAGTATTAACCCGTGCCTCTCCAAATTATGTAATTTCAAAATAACTCAAAAGCTGTGACTAGAAGAGTATTCAGTGATGGGATGAGTGTCTGCTGAGCCCAGGACTCAGGGCTGAGCGAGGAGACCCAGCTGCTTCCCACTGATGACGGCCCGCATCGTGCCCCGGCTGTGGGGGCTGACAGTCCTGGAGGGAGGGCTCCGTGGGGCCTCTGCAGTCCCTGCTGTCTCCGTGGCCAGGAGCGGACAGCCCCTCCCTGCCGCTCACTTGCCAGCCAGCTTCTGTGCTTGTGCGGCAGCGTCTGGACAGAGTGACCTTCCCGGTCGTCAAGCATCTTCAGACCTGGACATCGCTGCTCCCCACCCTGGTGCTTTTAGGGTGACTTGGGATACGGGGCACTGGGAGCCGTGAGCGTCCCAGATGAAAGCCCTGCCCCAGTGGGGTCTGTGTTGGGGTGACCCTCTGGTGGATCTCTCTGGTGGGACTGCCTTGTACACGTTTAGACCAGAGGACTTAAAAACAGCGTGTGTATGAATTAGCCAAAAGAGAGACTGGAGTCAGACCCAGCTTCAGTCCTGGTCCTGTTCTGTGACTCCAGGCATGATGCTTATCCTCTGGGCCTCAGGCTTCCCCCTCTGCAGAATAAGAGGTTTGTGCGGAAGTGCCACACAGTAAACACGGTGACGGGAACATGCGGCCATGTACCTGATCAGCCCACCGAATGGGCCAGTGTAGGCTTGGGCAACAGTAGTGCCTAAAGGGGCCTCGGTACTTTTTAGGGACCTCCCTGTCACGTCACAGGTGGGAAGATGATGGCCTGGTGAGGGGAGCAGGGGGCTGTGGTCACCCAGTTCTCTCCCTTAGTGTTTGTGTGTGTGTGACACCACTTTGCCACTTGATCCTTTTGATGCTGGGCCCTCTGAACTCAAGTTTGTCAGCAGGAGGCTGAATCTGAAAGTCAGTTGTTAACCTTGCTCTCCCCCGTCAGCGTTAGGCACCGGGCTTGTTCAGTTTCACACCTGTCGTACTCTCGTCTTCCCAGGCAATCCTTTGTCGTTACAACGAGGAGAGTCAAAAACACGCGGCCTTAAGCCTCAGCAAGGAGCATAATCCAACCCAGTATGAAGAACGAATGAGAATACAGAAGGCCGGAGGGAATGTCAGGTAACCAGGGGGTGGCAGGGGTGCCACTGTGGAGTGAGCCGAGAGGCCTCTGCGGGTAGGGCCTTCTGCCTTGTACAGTCTTGAGTATGATGAGACTGAGGTCTAACTTGATGAACACATGTCGTAGGATTTCATGTATGTCCAAGTGGGAGCAAACAATGTGTGTGAGAAACGTGCTTCCCTACATCTCCAAAAGGATTCCTGTCTCAAATTCAAGCTTACCATTTCCAGCATTTTCTGTGGTCCTAGGAACTTTCCTAAAATCTATTATTTGTCACAACTGGATAAGCTACACTTTGGGCAGTTTCTCCAAAGAGAAAACCTGAAGTGTGAGACAGTAGTAGCATAAGCTGGTCACCCCTGGGCTTCTGGGAGCAGCTTCTCAGGCCCAGGCGCCGCTCTTGCCTAGCTTGGTCTGCCGCGGTTGTTTGCTCTCTCTTTACATCTTTGAAGACAGTGCCAGCTCTAGTTTGTCATCTGCCACCTCTCAGGTAGTTAAGCAGGGCTAAGGACGCGGCATTAGGAATATCACAGAGGTGTTTTCTGGTTCATCTTAGGTTTGAGCCGTTTAAGATTTTGTTGCCTGTTGGAGATAAGGGAGAAGTGAGATGCCAGTGTGAGACGGCAGCTACTCATCCTTGGAGGTGTTTTTTTTTTCTTCTGTTGTTTCCTTGGGGCAGTTTTTGTTGTCCCTCCAGGCTGTTTCTGGCACGGAGGTCTCTGGAGAGGGGTCAGAATTCTTAGGGTTGGTTAAAAAACTCCAGGGTTAGTAAAAGGTGATTTTGGTCTGGGTTGTGGCTGTCTGCATGGGCAAAAAGAGAATTATAGACTGGGCTCTGACCTCGGCCAGTGCCGTGGCTGGGCCTCTGTGGCTGCTTGTGGGAGCTAATGCCCAAGAGTGTGACCCCAGCGTCGGGGTTAGTAGCGTCACCTTTTCCGTCCGTCCTTACAGCTTTAAAATTCTGCATTTGTCTGAGCTCCTTGAAAAGATTCTGACATTGACATTCCTATGGCTGAAAGTAAGATCAGCTGTCTTGCATTTACTTCCTGTTTCTCAGTCCCCATTTATTAAGAACTGTGTGGACTTAGGGTGCACCCCTCAATTTGAAGAAGACAGTGGGGCTGCTCAGAGACAGGAGGGGTGACTTGTTCCCAAGCTAAGGGCTGGGCTGTGGCCCGTCTCCTGCCTGAGGCTGGGGCTGGCATGCGCTTTCTTTTCATCCAGGCCCTCTCACTTTCATTATTAAGATTTTCAAACATGCAGAAAATAATTTTAAAATAGTAAGTATTTAAATATCTACTACCTAGATTCAGTAGTTAACATTTTGCCGTATTTGCTTTGTCTGTTTATATGTGTGTATGCGTGGCTGAACTATTTAAAAGTTAGTTGCAGACATAACATCTAAGAAAATAACCGTTCTTTAGTTTGTATTAGGTTATCTTAACATTCCGTCTGTGCCCTCATTTCCCCAGTCGTCCCCAGTGTCTGTGTTGGAAACCAGGGTCTTGTCAGCACTGGACTCGCGTGTTTCCGTGAAGAACCGTCTCTGCTTTGGCTTGGGTCGTGTCCCCAGTCCGCCCTTGTATAGGTCACCAGCCCCGTCTAAGGTGCCTGTCTGTTGTCTTAAAAGCAGAATCCAGGTCTACAGGCTGCTTTAGATCCAGGTCGCACGTTTTCAGTAAAGGGGTCTGATGGGGATGTCAGGCACTTCTGCCTGCCCCCACGTCAGTAGCCGGGTGCGACCACTGCTGGAGATGCGTGCTGCGTGCCGGCCACCATGTGGCCGCAGACGGCTCCCGGCTGGAGGACTTGTTTCTGTGTGTGGTCTGCCGGTAGTCTGGGGAGGTCCACTTGGGCACCTGCGACTGTTGCCCGTCAGCCCTTCAGCTGACGATTTCAGCGCCCCTCAGTGACCTTGCATGAATCAGCTACTTCACAGGGCCGGCAAAGAGAACCATCGACTTCTGGCTCCTTCTGCACGTGGTAGCAGGCATCCTGTTAGGAAAGGCTTTCCTTCACCAGCAGGGGGGGAGCCAGCTTTTCCCTGAAAGCAAGGCGCGTGTTGCATCTTCCATTGCCATTTGCAGAGTGGGGGCGCCCACGGCTGTGGAAACGAGTGGCTCCCGTCCTCGTCCAGGAGCCCCTGCAGGTGGGCTTCTGCATCCAGGGCGCTGACTCTGGCCGTAGAGGCAGGGTGTTCTTGCTGCTCGCGTGCCCTCGGTGGCCAGCGGGAGGGAGCGCCTTCCGCACGTCTGCCGGGCTCTAAACAGCTCCACGTGCTGGGGCTGCTGGGGTCAGCTGCAGTGTCATCAGCTCACACCTGTTCCAGGACAGAACCAGGACACAGACACACGCGCGCACGCGTGCTCTCTGTAGCCTGTGAGTCTGGGTTGCTACTTCTTATTCAAACTGAGCGTTCATCGGGCGTTACAGGGGTTCATCGGGCGTTACAGGGGTTCATCGGGAGTTATAGGGGTTCATCGGGCGTTATAGGGGTTCACCGGGCGTTATAGGGGTTCACCGGGCGTTATAGGGGTTCATCGGGCGTTACAGGGGTTCGCCGGGCGTTACAGGGGTTCGCCGGGCGTTACAGGGGTTCATCGGGCGCTACAGGGGTTCATCGGGCGCTATAGGGGTTCACCGGGCGTTACAGGGGTTCACCGGGCGTTACAGGGCTTTCTCTTCTTTGGCTCAGTAGCTGTAGTGTCTCCTTTTATCCTGAAGATCTTGGTTCCTAATAACGTTGCATATTTATTTGCCAGAATAGCTTTTTGAAACTTGCAGCGTCGGCAGCGTCACTGTTGCTGAATGTGAGTTCCTTGCGGTTCTCTTGTCTGTAGTCTGTCTCACTGAGGATGTACCGAGGATTGTGTGTAAACGTGGAATAATTGTTTTCACTGTGGTTTTATGACACTCTGGTTATCTTGATCATTAGTTTCATTTTGTTTTCGACTGCAGGGCTCTTTTACCCTCTGTTATGAAGCATTTAGATGGTGAGATAGGAGCCGTGGTGCACTGTTGGTGGGAACGTAAAACGGCACGGCCGTTGTGGAACACAGCATGGCAGTTCCTTACAAATTAAAGATAGATCTGCCGTCACAACATTGTGAATCAGTACGTTAATAAAGAATAAAAATAAAAATACATAGGCCTGCCATGTGAGCCAGCAGGTCCAGTCCTGGGTCTGTGCGCCCCGGAATTCAAAGCAGTGGATTTGAACCGATACGCGCGTGCCCGTGTGCCCAGCATCATTTTCCACAGTGGCCACAAGGTGGGAGCAACCCAAGCGTCTATTGCTAGATGAGGAGACAAACAAAACATGGGCCCTCCATGAAATGCAAGCACTGTGCAGCCTCAATAGGCAGGGAATCCTGTCTCATGGATGAACCGTGAGGACAGCTTGCCAAGTGGAGTGACAAGTGCCAAGTGGAGTGAGCCAGACACAGAAGAGCAGGCACTGCTTGATTCCACTTACATGAGTCCCCGAGCGGCCAGCATCCGCGTCGGGACGGAAGGCAGGACGGGGTGGCAGGAGCGGGCAGGGGAGGGGAGTGGTCGCAGAGTCCTGGTGTGCCACTCAGCCACCTGCTTAAAAGTGGAAGTGAAGGTGGCTGCTAGGATGTTACATATCTCACCATAATTTTAAAAGGGAAGTGAAGGTGACCGATAGGATGTTAAATATTTCACCATGATTTTAAAAGGGAAGTGAAGGTGGCCGCTAGGATGTTACATATCTCACCATGATTTTAAAAGGGAAGTGAAGGTGGCCGATAGGATGTTACATATTTCACCATGACTTTAAAAGGGAAGTGAAGGTGGCCGATAGGATGTTACATATCTCACCATGATTTTAAAAGGGAAGTGAAGGTGGCCGCTAGGATGTTACATATTTCACCATGACTTTAAAAGGGAAGTGAAGGTAGCCGATAGGATGTTACATATTTCACCATGATTTTAAAAGGGAAGTGAAGGTGACCTATAGGATGTTACATATCTCACCATAATTTTAAAAGGGAAGTGAAGGTGGCCGCTAGGATGATTTTAAAAGGGAAGAAGACCCACATTCACACGGTTAACTGTCTAGAACCCAGAGCAGAGACTTGCCTTCACGTCTTGTTCTCTCCGCCTCATCTGCTGGCCTTTCCAGCGTGTCTCCATGTCTGTGTTTTATTTCCCTCCTTTGTTACACGAAGGTAGTGGGCTGGGTGCAGTGCCTCACGCTGCTTCAGGAGAGCTCCTCGGAGAAGGTGAAGACGGTGTGGTGTCTATCTTACGAGGAAGGGAAGCTCGCACCTGCAGTGCCTGCTGCGGGGTCCAGCGTGCTGCGTGTCTGGTGCGGTCTCCGATGACAGGGAGACAGTTCTGGAATCAGATGCGGTCCTGCCCTGTCGCACCCATCCTGCTGAAACTCCGGACCTTGGCATCTGCCATCCTGGGACGGTTGGAGGAAGACAGAGCTTCCATCTCCCAGCCTCAGCTTCGCGAGCCCACTAAGACCACTGTGTCTCTGGGCCAGAGGAGCTGCAGGCAGAGCAGGGTTCCGCTTGTCCTGGCAGCCAGGGTGTTGGTCTCTGTGCCCCTCCCCCGCTGTGAAGGGAAAACCAGATCAAAACACCAGCAGAAGGTGCTGCGGTCAGGAGATTCTGGTGACGGACTCTGCACCAGTGGGACAGCCGATGTCTGACTGACGGGTGGATGGAAGGGAGGCAGGAAGGACGCTGCGTGGAGCACAAGCCGCAAGTGCTGGAGGGCAAGAGGCCAGGCCTGTGGGTGGCAGGTCCCCGGGGAAGGCAGGCTGGCTCGGGGGCTGGGACTTCTAAACCCACTCCCTGCCCAGCACAGTGGGAGAAGAGTGGATTCTCACGGATTGCCAGGGAGAGGCCGCGCAGAGCACACAGCGTCCTGTGCAGCATGGGGGAAGCTGGCTGTGTGTGGAGGGGCTGTTGAGGCTTGGGGTGGGTGCAGTCTGTGACCCACATGGCTGGTTCTGGGCAGCCCTTGCCAGGAGCAGTCATGTTGGACTCGCTGGGCACAGAGGGCAGGTGGTGTGGCTGTGCTCCTGTGATGCACAGCCTGTGTCGGCCCGGGCCTCTGCAGCCGGCTGGCGCCCGCACCACACACATCCCACACAGCCTGTTGTGCCGAGGGTAGGCAGGGCAGCAGCAGCCCACTGGGTCGGCTTCCGAAGCGTGAGTGGACTCTGAGTTGTCCTGGTGGTACCTGGGTCTTTGGCCCTGCCTCTGCGCGCACGCAGTCTTGTTGAAACAAGCTGGGTCTGTGACTCGGGAGGAGGCCGCACCAGGCGCCCCGGCCCTCAGTCCTGAAGATGCACTCTGGTCTGCGGGCTCCGAGCTGCTGCCTCTGGCGCGCTGAGGGTCCCCCACACATCTCTTCCCCCTCAGCTTGGTGCCAGCGCCCTTTGCTCCCTCTTGCTTTTTGTTCTACTGTTCATACATGAGAAGATTGTTCAGCTGCTCACAGATACCAGCACAAGTCTTTGCTGCTGGTGGTTTGGCTGTGGCCACCGGGATGGTGACTGAGGGCCAGCAAAGGGCTGGGAGCCAGGCGGGATCCTGACTCAGAGAGCGGCCCCAGCCCTGGCGGGCAGGCGGGCGGCTCAGCTTCCAGGGTGCATTCCCCGTTGGGATCCTGACTCCGAGAGCGGCCCCGGCCCCGGGTGGGATCCTGACCCCGGCGGGCGGGCAGGCGGCTCAGCTTCCAGGGCACATTACCCGTTGGGAGCCCCGTGGTGGTGTGGCACCTCCGCGCACAGCTCTGCGGTTGGCTGAGCTCTCTGGCCCCCCTTGTCGAGTGTGGCGTCTCCTCTGGTCTCAGACCTGAGAGCCTGGGTGCTCGGGCATTGTAGCTGCCCGAGTGGCAGAGCAAGTGGCCACCAGGATTGTCCTTGGGAGTGGCAGGCATGGGGCTGCTCTCCCTACTGACAGGACCGGCTGTCCTAGGCCCTGCAGTCACCTTTCCCTCTCCTGAAAACAGCATGAGCAAAGCTGTAATTCTGTCCAGAGTCACTTCCAGAGACTTTCCAAATCTAGAGTGAAATGCAAAATATCCCCCTATCCCAGCTGTTTGTAACCCTGGTGGCTTGAAAGTGAAAGTCTCTCAGTCGTGTCCAACTCCTTGCAACCCTATGGACTGTACAGTCCATGGAATTCTCCAGGCCAGAATACTGGAGTGGGTAGCCTTTCCCTTCTCCAGGGGATCTTCCCAACCCAGGGATCGAACCCAGGTCTCCCGTATTGCAGGCGGATTTTTCACCAGCCGAGCCACCAGGGAAGCCCAGGAATACTGGAGTGGGTAGCCTATCCCTTCTCAAATCAAACCGGGGTCTCCTGCATTGCAGGCGGATCCTTTACCAACTGAGCTATCAGGGAAGCCCATGGTGGCTTTAAGGTAAAAACAAAACAGAGACGAAGCCAGGTCTGCACCCAGTCAGGCTTGACTCTGGGCTGTGGGCTGACCAGTGAGTTAGGCCCGGTGCAGCCACGAACCAGCTTGAGGGGGCGCTGGTGCCACCCGTGTGCAGGGCAGCGGGCTGGTAATGACGCAGGACAGGAAGACTCCGCACGGTGCTGCAGCGCTGTGTCACTGGCGGCTGAGGGACGTGGATGTCACAGGTCGCGTCTGTCACCCTGTCCCACTCCTCTGCTTTTGAGCTCCGAGTCTGGGCCCTGGGAGCCTGGTCTCAGGTGGGGTCTGATGTGCCTCCTCTTGCTGCAGGGATGGGCGTGTCCTGGGTGTGCTGGAGGTGTCCCGCTCCATCGGGGATGGGCAGTACAAGCGCTGCGGGGTCACTTCAGTGCCAGACATCAGACGCTGTCAGCTGACCCCCAACGACAGGTAGGCTCTCGCGGGGCACTGGGCGGCCGCCTCCCTTGTTTCTCTGCTGACTTCTTCCAGTTTGCGTACTGAACCTGGGGTGGCAAGCAGCCGGCTGTGTCTTAGGCACTGTGCTGGGCCCTCCAGGTGCAGGGATAAATAAAATCCCACCCTGCTCTCGTGGGTCCAGCCTGACCACGCATGAACAAGGGTGTCCAGTCCCGTATGTCCTAGGGGTGTGGGTGCTCCGGGAGCCTTCGGCTGTGGCGGGAGGGAGACGTGTGTTGCAGAAAGCAGGGCTTCCCGTGGGGGACAGACACCAGGGTGGTGGAGTAGGACAGGATGAAGGTGTGGCCGGCTGATGCCGCGGGGCGGGGGGGGTGGGGTCGGGAAACCGTGCAGGCACCTGAGGGCAGGTTGCAGAGGCCTGGGTTCTCTGCTGAGCAGTCTGGGTTTTAGCTCATAATGGGAGAATCATGGGAGGTTTTTAAGCAGAGCCGAAGTAGTTTGAAGAAAGAGACCTCTTGTCCACCTCTGTTTGTGAGCTGCTTGAGAATAAGGCCCTGTGCCTGGCAGAAGGATGGGGTCCAGGGGCCTGCATCAGGGGCGTGGGCACTGAGGTGGCAGCGAGGCGCTGGGAGGCCAGTGCTGCTGGGGGCGCCTTTCCGCACCCTCCACGCCTGCCTCAGCCCCTCAGGGCATGTTTCCACCCGCTCCTCCAGCTCCCCAGGTGACGCCTCAGGAGAGTCTTGTTGCCACATGAGACCAGGCCCTGTGTGGTCCCTGCTGTGCAGCAGAGCAGAGCCCCCCTCCGGGGTCTGTCACCTCAACAAAAGGGGCTAGCACTGCTCGGACTGGAGCCCTACTGGGCCCCAGGCACAAACCACGTGCCTGCAAATGCTTGCTGAGTGAGTGCCCAGTCAGAGGTGGAAAACCAGGACCTGGGTGTTGAAACGAGGAAAGAGATGAGCGGGAGAGCCAGAACTGTCCCACCCCGTCCATCCCTGTCAGAGAGACTCCCCTGGGAAGCCTGGGGGACTTTGAAAGGGACGGAGGCCTCTTCAGCACTGAAAGCGGATGGCCATCTTCCCTCCACGTGGGCAGTGAGCACTTGGCGTTTCTGAAGTCCAAGCATCCGTCCAGTTTGGGGAACAGATTGAGGCCTGTGGTGACTGACACTTACCGTGTATTTACCGTACCACCTGATCGATCTTCCTTGGTGATCTTCCTGGAGTTTGTCTAAGAAACTGGGATTGGGTTAATCCCTAACTTTGGTGAACAGTGTAGTCTCAGTTTTGATGAATGCCATCTCACCCAAAATATTTTTAAGTAGCTTTAACCTTGATCTTGTAGACGTTAAATTGGTTTTAAAATGTTTAGCGTTTTGAGTAGTTGGCCAAATATACGTTACCTCCGTTGCCAGGCCATTTTGTAAAGTGTGCTGCTAAAACCCATTTATGTTTCTCTTCATGTTGTAGGTTTATTTTGCTGGCCTGTGATGGCCTCTTCAAGGTCTTTACCCCAGAAGAAGCCGTGAACTTCATCTTGTCCTGCCTGGAGGTGAGTGCTCCCAGAAGGGGGTGGGTGCCCATCGTTCCGGCTGCCCTTGGGCTTCAGAGGAGAAGTCCCAGGCCCCCTTCCTCCCCGTGCAGTCCCGGAATACTCGTGCAGCCCTGGGCCCCTTCCCCCCCGTGTCCCTGTGCAGCCCTGGGCCCCTTCCTCCTGTGTCCCCAGCGGGGAGTGGGAGCTCCATCCAGGGCGCTCACCACTCAGTTTCTCCGCCCCCCCACGGGGACTGGGAGGAGTCGTCAGGAATGGTGGGGCGTGGGATCCCTGTTCACCAGCACCCCTTTCCCACCCGGTAGGACGAGAAGATCCAAAGGCGGGAAGGGAAGCCCACCGTGGACGCCCGCTACGAAGCCGCCTGCAACAGGCTGGCCAACAAGGCGGTGCAGCGGGGCTCGGCAGACAACGTCACCGTGATGGTGGTGCGGATAGGGCTCTGAGGCGGGCGCGGCCTTGACTCTGAGGTTCGTTTTTTTGTGTTGTGCACATTATGTGTTTCGTGTACTCCTGTGGGATGCCCATGGCTGTAAATAAAGGTGTTTTTTCTAGACTTTTGAGTTATTACCTCTTGAGCAACACCTTGACCTTTCAGGGGTTGTGTTTGCTTTGAATGTGTTTTGGGTCTTTCCTTGCTCAGTGTCGCGGGCCTCTCGGATAGGCCAGTAGTCATGGCCGTGAGCTGCTCACTGCGCAGGCTTTGTAGTTTTGGGCTCCTCTCCCGTGCTGCTGCCCCCGGTAACTGGCTGGGGAAGTGGCATCTCACAGAGGGGAGTGTGAGGCGGTGACTGGCATAGACAGGCCAGTGCCAGAACCCAGGGCTGCTGGAGGAGCTGGCTGCTTTCAGCTCTGCAGACGAAAATAAGGTGACAGAGCGTTAATGCGTCATGAGCCCAGGCTCAGCCAGGAGGTCAGGCGGATAGCTGAGGCTGTCACCCTGCAGAGCAGTGCCCCACCGGGCCCTCCAGAACACCCGAGTGCCACTCATTTCCGATCCTGTGATGACGGGCCGTCTGGCTGCCGCTGGATGCCCAGGTGTGGAATGCGCGCGTCTCCAGGTCTGGGCAGTCCCACTGCAGCCCCCTGTGGCCTGAGGCCTGGCCTCCTGGCTCGGGGGCGCATGCACTGGGCTCTGGGCTGGGCTGAAGTTGAGCTTCACAGCAACGTCCTGTCAAAGACGCTAAAAATGTGTGATGAGCCTCCTCAGGAAAACAAACGCGAAAATTCTTTTCATGCCCTTCTTCACATAGAGAGCAGGACAGTGGTATTGCTGGTAAAGCTCCTTAGTAAGACAGCTTTCAGGTCTTTATGTGTAAATGCCTGCCTCGGGATGACGTAAGATTCTGAAGACTGGCTTTTGAAGCTGTTCTGTCATGTTTGCGGGCCTCGCCCAGCCTGCACACAGGCCTTATCACTTCGTCAGCTCCGTTAGAAGGACTGGCCTCCCTGCTGCAAGTACCCCAGGAATGCTTCCAGCATACCCCTTCCCAGCGTGGAGAGCCAGGCTCCCTTTCTGCAGAGGCAGTGTGCCATCATGGGAGGAAAGAGCCTTGGCATCTCAGAACTGGGAAACCACGCAAGTTACTCAGCCTAATGTTTTCTTACAGCCGACAAGGCACCAGTCTATGAGCACCTGTCCCTAATTCCCAGAGAGCCGCTTCCTGGAGCTGGGAGAGGCTTGTTGTGGGGCTACCCTGGCCAAACCCATGCTCCCCCTCCGACCTCAGAGGGAACCTCCCTTCCTGGAGATCGCCTCTCGTCCTCAGGAGCCTGGCCTAAAGGACTCCGATTCTGTATTTTTAAGGTCGGCCCTTTGCTTCTGTAACTTTGTATAACCACATAAAGGAATACTCGAACAGGCAGTTTTTTACATAAATATATTTCACCTGACAACGTTATACAATAAATACTTCAATTAATTGCTGTATAACACACTTATATTGAGAAAAAGGACCGTGGGACTCCCCAGGGTGAAAGCTTTTCTAAAGTATCTGTACCCGCTGGGTACAGAGAAATGCAGGAGAGGGTGCGGCCGTGCCACCCTTATCTAGGAGCAGGGGTAGGCAGGCAGGACGCCAGCCGGCTGGCGCTTCCTGGTAGGGTGGGGGTGAGTCCTACTGAGAACTGTGTCCAGCCCGCCGAAGGGGTTTGTGCACACGGTGCCTGGGGCTCCCATTAGTCAGACTAACGGGGTGGAAGCTCAGGGCTCCTGGGGACCAGTCACCTGCTCACCCGAGGCCAGCTAGAAGGTCAAGGAGCAGGGTGACTGCAGTCTTCGCCCCTGCCTCTCCCAGGCCTGGAGGCACCCGTGCCAGACCAGCTTGGCCCCCAGGAGCTCCTGCGGTACCAGTGTTCCTGTGGCCTGTTTTCCGTGCAGGAAGGGGTGTGGGGGTAACTTCAGCAGGCCAAGGGGGCCCTACATCAAGAAATGGCAGGAACTCTCAGACACCCCTGTCTCTCCACGGGAACAGCCGCCATCTGCCCCCCCCAAATCCCATCATTGCTGCAGCAGGGTGGCGCACTTGTTCCCCAGCCTGACCACAACGCCCATCTGAACTTGGGGCCATGGGGCCACCCGAGTGGGGAAGACGCTCTGAAGAGCCCAGAGCTGGATGGACCCAGTGGGGCTGGACCGTGGTGACTGGGCACCCAGAGCTGTCAGGTCAGCCTGCGGGGGGCCACGGCTTCACCCATCCAGATGAGGGCACAGGGCCTGGCCGCCCCCAATCTGCAGGGACGTTCCAGCTCTCTCATCTGGCGGGTGGGCCCAAGCAGCATGCCAGGGCCTCAGGGGACAGGCAAGACTACCTCGTCCGGGAGAGTTTGCAAAGGAGGGGATGGTAGGAAGGCCAGGTGAGCTCACCAGTGGGCTCGCACTCATGAGAACAGCTCTGAACTCACCGTCCCCATCAGCCCCTTCCCGTGCCCCTGGTGCCCAGGCTGCTGTGCCCAGAGGCCACAAGGACAGGCTCGGGCCCTGTGGTCCCTGCAGGCCAAGCAGTGCCCTGAGGTCCACAGCAGCCAAAGGCACAGCTGGGAGAGGGGCAGGTGGGCACCAGGCAGGCTGGGCGGCCTCTCCCCTCCTTGTTGGCATGCCCAGCGGGCAGCCCATGAGAGCTGTAGGAAAGATGGAAAAGGTGCAGCCAGACCTCAGCCACGGAGCAAGCTACCCACCAGGTCTGCAGCCGGGAGCAGGGCGGGGTGGGGGGGGGGGGCGCGGACAAAAATGGGCGCACCTGGGCACGCTGAAACCCCTCCCTGGAAAGGACAGTGTCCCGACATCACCCGGAGTCCCTGGACCGCCAGTGTGCGGGTCGCCCCCGTGGGCTGCCGTAGTGGCGTCCCTGGCTTCAGCTGCGGTGGCCAGAGTGGGCAGTCCGGCGGGTGGCCTCTGCCACTCCGACAGTGCCCCCGGGGTTGCTCACACTCGGGCGTGGTGCTCACACACCGAGGAGGACAGCGCTGAAGTGGGAGCCGCTGCGCACCGTGAGGGCGGAGCCGCTGGCGTTGTCCAGGAAGACGGAGGTGTACTGCCCGGCCTGCAGGGGGGCTCCATGGTCAGCTCGGACGCCGTGGCCCGCAGACCCACCAACTGCTCGCCCCGCCCCACCAGCCCACATGCCTCACCCTCAAACCCGGCACCTCCGACCCCTGATCTCGCGCTTTCTCCCCAGCTCCATCAGCCTCTTGCGCTGGCGGGCTCCCTTAGCTCCTGTGTGTGGGGGCGAGCCTCCAGTCGGGGCCAGAGTCAAGCTTGCTTTGCAAAACCCAGGCGAGAGGGCGCCCCTTTCACCACGGGCCTGGCCACTGACCCCTCTGGTAAAGCCATCGTGAGGCCAGCAGCAGGGCCTGGCTACTCCAGATGTGGCCCAGGCACCACAGGGTCACGTCCCCAGATGTGAAGCGGGAGCTCCCAGAAATGCAGAAGCCAGGCATTCCATCTCAGGACCCCAGGCCCACCATGCCGCCTGAGGTCATGCAGGGACCAGACCTTTCTGCAAACACACCCACAGCGCCTGCAGCCACAGCCTGGCCTCCAATCCTGGTGTTGCTGGGTGAGCCTGGGCGAGCTACTTAACCCTTCTGTGCCATAGTTCCCTGACCCACTTCAAATCACTGTGGGTTAATGGGTCTTTTATGTGAAGCGTTCAGAACAGGCCTGGCCTACTTAGGGCCGTATGCGTGTAAGCTGTTATTCAACACATCTGCAACCACTTTTGTTTCCAGGAAATCCTTTTCATCCACTTCTCGACCACCTGCCATAAATCCCCAGTCTAGAGAGAGACTGCTGCTCGGGGTTTTGTGTGGAAATAACCTCATCTGCTTCACGCAGTCTCAGTGGGCCAAGGGGGTCATGAAGTCCTCCCTGGGAGAGCTGACTTCTATCACTGTCCTCCACCGCTCCCCTGCCCAATTGAGTTCTCTCTGAAGGGCCGGTTCAGGCCAGCCCTCGACATGGGATGCTTGGGAGGTCAGAAAACAGACGGAGGAGCAGAGCAGAGGACAGGTGTCGGGGGCAGCCAGATGTGGGGAAGGGAGGCCCAGGAACACAGCTTGGCTCTGCCGGGACTAGCGTGAGTGCTCCATGCTGCCCTGACCCTCGTCAGGGCTCGGAGGCGGGGGCACTGCACCCACAGCTCCCGAGCCCACCAGCACGTCTCCCTGCCGGCGGTGGCCCCCCCACAGTGGAGCCTGCCCCACACACCTGCAGATAGAGAACGCCGTTGACCGAGATGGTAAAGAGCTCGCTGCTGCCCTCCAGCCCCGTGACGGCCTCCAGGGAGCTGTGGCCAAAGGAGACGGAGGGGGTGCCTGAGACCCTGGCCCCAGGCTCCCCAACGCCGCCTGCAGTATGCTCCCCAGCACCCGGCCAGGCACCCTGGAAACGGCAGCCTCGGCCAGGCTCCCGGGGGACGTGGTATCTGGACGGGGTTCCCAACAGGAGTGAGTACAGGACTGAAGCACACAGGACGGCGTGTGTGCCACCAGGGCCGCAAGCCCAGGCTCTGACGGGGCAGCTGGAGGTGCGGGGCGGGCTGCTGGGAGTCTGGGTTCAGGCCGAGCCCTGTGCAGCTTTCCAAACTAGACTGAGATGCGAACTTCACTCCTGCACGCTTTCTGCCACTACTGTGGCACACCTGCTCTCCGCCTGGGCTATCTGGGCACTGGGGTACAGAAAGGGCAGCCCAGCCCTTCTGAACAGGTGAGGCAGGAGAGAACACACAACTGGAGGATGGATGGGGCAGGAGAGTGTCTGGGGACAGGCCCTGCACAGACCAGGCAGGGGAGGCCCCTGAGGACGCGACGCTGGCATCTCGATCGTGGGATGGTCTGCTGCTGCTGAGCTGCTTCAGTCCTGTCCGACTCTTTGCGACCCCATAGACAGCAGCCCACCAGGCTCCCCCATTCCTGGGATTCTCCAGGCAAGAACACTGGAGGGGGTTGCCATTTCCTTCTCCAGTGCATGGAAGTGAAAAGTGAAAGTGAAGTCACTCAGTCGTGTCAGACTCTTGGAGACCCCATGGACTGCAGCCCACCAGGCTCCTCCATCCATGGGATTTTCCAAGCAAGAGTACTGGAGTGGGGTGCCATTGCCTTCTCC
>SJXO01006464.1:37380-47892 GCA_006408615.1 Connochaetes taurinus
ATGCCCTTCCCACCCTGAGAATGTGTTCCCCCGCCCCCAGGGATCTATGTGTCCCAAAGATTCACTCTATGAGACTTAGAGTCTGCAAATTAGAACTGCGCGGGAATTCTGTCTTTATACATGTTTAGGGAGGGGAAGGTATCAATGGAATAAAAAAATAGAAATTCCTATAGAAATTGCAGCTTTGCTGTGGTACATATACACAGTGGAAAATCACTCAGCTATTTAAAAGAATGCACTTGAATCGGTTCTAATGAGGTGGATGAAACTGGAGCCTATTATACAGAGTGATGTAAGTCAGAAAGAAAACACCAATACAGCATAATACTGCATATATGTGGAATTTAGAAAGATGGTAATGATGACCTTATATGCAAGACAGCAAAAGAGACACAGAGGTAAATAACAGGTTTTTGGACTCTGTGGGAGAAGGTGAGGGTGGGATGATCTGAGAGAATAGCATTGAAACATGTATATTACCATATGTGAAACAGATCGCCAGTCCAGGTTCGATGCATGAGCCAGGGTGCTCAGGGCTGGTGCACTGGGATGACCCTGAGGGATGGGATGGGGAGGGAGGTGGGAGGGGTTCAGGATGGGGGACACATGTACACCCATGGCTGATTCATACACATGTACACCCATGGCTGATTCATGTCAATGTATGGTAAAATCCACTACAGTAATGTAAAGTAATTAACCTCCAATTAAAATAAATAGATTAATTTACAAAAAGAAAAAGAAATTGCAGCTTTGCAAAAAGACGTGAGAAATACTGGTTTATATTGTATGCATTCAATAAAGTGTATGAACTTATTCCATTGACAACCATTCAGTAGTTTTGTTACAAACAAAGGCATTTGCTCCAATATTTGTAGATGGTGTTGCTGGAAGGCCCTCAGAGAATTCAGGATTTCTTGGGTGGCTTCTGTCTTCTGGCCCCACAGGCACATCTGTTAGAAAGCCAGGCATTGGAACTTTGTAATGACGTGAGTGTGTGCTGGGTGTGTGCTTCAGCATTAACATTTTTGTTCTGTTTCACTTTGGCGGGGAGACTTTGAGACCATGAGATGCCGAGTGTGGGGTATTTTCATTGCTGAAACCCACAGTTTGCTGGCAGACAGGGGTGTCTGTCCTCGGCTTGCACAGCTCTGTGAGTGATACCTTCATGATTCTGAAAAGGCTTGTCCTTACCCAGCATCGCATTCACTTCCCATGACCCAGCTGGTCAGCCCGTGCAGCTGGGGGCTCACAGCCTGGGCTTGGGGCCAGGCTGGACCCCTTTCCCCCTGGGCATAGTGCCATCTTCACAGCCACACGCTTTGCATCAGAGTCCTTCCTCTTTCTGATGATGAGCTGGAAGGGTACTGAACCATAGCTCTCTTCTCCCTGAGACGGGCGCCCCTTAGGGATTTCCTGCGGGGGTCTGGCTGTGAGCGAAGCCCGGGGCAATGCGTACAGCTTCCTCTCTTGAACCAGGGGCTCATCACAGAGCTCTCCCTTCCCTGGATGGCGGCAGGGGGGATGCAACGCCACAGAGCAGCCACCCAGTGTGGGGGGAAAGCGGCTCCTCCTGGGCCCTGCCCCTCCCCCGAAGGTGGCTGGCCTGTCCAGGAGCTTCTGGGAGTCAGCCTCCTTGCCTGAGAGCTGCGGTGAATGCACGTGTGTCCTCAGGGCCTGCTATGGGTGAGGTGCGGCCCCAGAGGGTGCTGCGTGGAGCCGTGAGCAAGGCCGGCCGGCCTGCCTTCCGGGTCATCATGTCATGTTGTCGGGGGGAGGGGGCCTTCAGACCTGCCTGAAGACAGAGGCCCTGTCCTGGCCAGACCCAGCCACAGGTATGCTCGGCAAAGCTGGTCCTCACACAGCCCCCTGTGGCCCTGGAGGAGGTCCATCTCGGGGCCTTTAGACACGCATCCCTCAGAGCCTCAGTTTGCCACTCTGTACAATGGGCACAATGACAGCTGTCAGCCCTGAGCCCTCATCTGGGGTCCCACTCTTTAGGGATACGGTGGCTGGGAACGGCCACCCCCAGAGGGAGGCCTGCTGCCTGGGACTCTGCTGGGTTGCTGGCCTGTGTTCTGTTTACGTGAGGCTGGCTGCTCCCGGGACCATATCTGCTGTTAGTCCCGTCCTGCGCCCTGGGAGGGTGAGCCTCAGGCTCTGTCACCTTTGGCGATGCCGGGGACACGGGGGGACAGAGGGGCCAGGTTTGGGTCATATGATCCTTCTGATAGTCTCTTGATATGGCTTCCAGCTCACAGTAGGGAGCCTTGGCCCTCGTGCGGTCAACAGTGAGGACGAGAGCCACTGCCACGTGAAAGCAGCTATTTTCCCAGCAGCGAGCAATCCTCATGGTGCCACAGGCCCGCCAGGAGACCCAAATCGGATCCGTTCCGCTGCTGAGTGGCCTCTGGACGCTCTCTGGAGGTGACGACATGGCCCAGCCCCAGGGCGGGAGCGTGCAGAGAGCTGGGACCTCCATGTGGGGCTCCCTGTGTGCTGGGGGGTTCACAGCTCCACAGGAGCCCCCATGGAGGGGAGGGGAGCTCAGCAAAGCATCACACAGGCCAAGGACCCCCCAACACAGGGCTCTGGGGGCCCTGTGTGCCCCTCCCGGGCAGCAGCATCCTGTGGGTGCAGAAAGGGGGGTAGCGCCTGCGGGCAAGGTAACGGGTCCCAGGGCTGAGGCGCTGGAGTGGCCGCAGGCGGGGGCCGGACGGCGTGTGGGGTGGCTCCCTAATCTACCCTGTGCCTTCAGGCCTGGCGGAAATCCAAGACTCATTCCTAGGCCCTCAGGTCACGGCCTTGGCCCTGGCTTCCCGGCAGCATGATGCAGCCAAGCGGTTCCCACTCGCTTCTCTTCCAGCAGAGGAAGGACCTCTGCCGATGAAGTCATGGGAAGCCCAGTTCCCTCTGCCCTCAGAACCGCAGGAGCCTCAGCAGCCTGTGGAGTGACCTCTGGGGGGGCCGGGGGTGGGGTGCGGTTAGCTTGCCTTTCCCATGTGCCCGACATCACCCGGCTCTCAAATCACGTGGTGGCCCCCACTGTGCAGATGAGGAAACTGAGGCTAAGCCTTGGGGTTGGCCTGAGGTCATGGAGCCCCCAGGTGCCCTGCTGGTGGTCCTGGTAGCCCCTTGAGCCCCCCGTTGAGTTGCCTCAGCCTGCCCACACTTCAGACGCAGCCCCCCGTCAAGTTCTTCCATCACTGAACTTCAGGGGCCAGATCCAGGTACCCTGAATAGAGGCAGCTCGGGCAGTCTGGCCCCCCAAGTGGAGCCCCAGGCCCTGCAGGGGGGGTGTGCTCCCCAACCCCAAGTATTGAGCCCCGCTGCCGTGCAGGCGGGTGGAGAAGAAAGCAGGCCTTCACCTACGACATTTTCAACTATGTGTATTTGATCAGAAAAAAATTCCAGTGTGACATGCTGAGTCTTTAAAATAGCACCTTTGATCAGCGTCTAAAAAATATTCCAGGTGATTTTCTTAGAGAAAGCAGCGAGGATCCCAGAGACCTCCGTCCTCAGTTCACCCACCCCGTCCACCATCTGACCGACCAGGCGTCCTGAGGGCTGCGGCTCGTGTTCCTCTGGGAGCAGACCCTCAGCACGCCCTGCTCTGTCTGAATCCTGGGACCCACTCAGGTCTCTCAGAAGAGATGGGCAGGAGTCAGTCTGGGAGCAAAGTGGCCCTGGGTCTACAGGAGCCGAAGGGACCTGGGACCCAATGCTCAGAACCAGCAATGTCAGAGGGCTCTGCAGCCCCCGAGGGTCTCTTGGAGGAGCCCACAGGCTGTCCCCAGAGAGGAAACCCAGGTCTGGAGGGTGACGGGAGCTGCCCGAGGGCTCGGCAGGTCGGTGCCAGGGTTAGAGCCAAGCTGGGGGCCCCACCAAGCCTGTGTCGAGGCGGGAGGGGTGAGGAGCCTCCATCGTCCCAGTGGCCACAGACACGGTGCCTCATTCAGGACGGGTGCGGAGGGGCAGGGGGCTGAATCTGCCCTGCGAGGGGCCCCAGTACATCTTGGGGGACTCTGGGCAGTCCACGTGCTGGGCCTCCTCGCCCAGCTGGCCGCCTGAGGGCAAGTCACCAGAGCACCCAGGAGCTATCCCCAGAACACCAGGACACCACACCAGCCCTGCCCCAGAACACCAGGAGAGCAGCCCCGCCCGCTCCCCTCTGGGGACCTTCCTCCTGACAAGTGCCTTCGTTTAGGCCCTGGTGGTAAAGAACCTGCCTGCCAAAGCAGAAGATGTAAGAGACAAGGGTTCGATCCCTGGGTCGGGAAGATCCCCCGGAGGAGGAGATGGCCACCCACTCCAGTATTCTTGCCTGGAGGGGCCTATGGACAGAGGAACCTGGCAGGTATGGTCCGGGGGGTCGCAAAGAGTCTGACATGACTTAAGCAACTGAGCACACACCCCAAGAAGGGGGGCGCTTGGGCCCGTCTTGACCCCCTCTCTGGGCAGCCTTGCTGCCCTCTCTGCCTCCAGCCCCCAGCAAGCGGAAGGACCGTCTCTCCCAGCCCCCACAGCTCACCTCCTTCCTTCTTTGTTTCTGCGGGCGCTGCCCTCCCGGGGGCTGACCCAGAACGAGCTGGGCCTTCTATTTCCGCAGAAGCAGGCTTTGGAAACCAGGTGCCAGTGTGAGCCTGGGGGCCGGGAGACCCCTCCCGAGCCAACCCTGAGTGCCTGAGATCGGGCGGGGGCGGCTGGGCAGGTCACACAGCTGTGAGATAGAAGCAGGCCCCCCACAGTGGGCGCTGACCCCACCTCAGGGCCCTCTGCTCGGTGCCACCTGCCCTCGGCAGCCCCGCAGCTTCCAGGCCCCAGTTGTCCCCCTCATCTGTGTGGCTCCCTCCGACTGCCACCCGTGGGACACATGGCCCGGAGCGGCCGGTCCTCAGATGGATCACGAGTTCTCACGCTGCTCCCCGGGGCCTGGCTCCCTGCTCCGAGGTCTCAGATGCCCCACGGCAGGAGCACAGCTTCTCCCCATCCTTCCAGGCATGCAGAGGCCCAGTCCTTGCCACTCGTCAGCTCTGAGTTTGAAGTGGTGGCCGCGGAGATGAAGACTCTGTCCCCTGTCGTCCCCGGTGGCCCCAGCCCAGCCTGGACCCAGTGGGGCCGGTGACGCTGAGCCGTCAGACAAACCAGACTGAGAGGGGGCCGTGCCCCTGGGGTGGGGGCACCGCCGGCCTGCTCCAGGGGCGCCACGGGGCGGCTCAGGGCTCCGGGGCCGGCCCAAAGGGCTGGGTCCACTTGGAGACGTCCAGAAAGACGGCGGACGCGCCATGGTAGAGCCAGAGGCGGGGCATGGCGCCGAGGCGGACCCAGGCGTCCCGGCTGCGGTCGTAGGCCTCCATCTCCACGCGGTAGTCCCCAGCCATGCCCTGCCAGCGGCCGCCCGTGGCGTAGAGCGCATCTCCCAGCGGCACCAGTGCCCCATTCTCGTGCAGGCTGTGCAGGGGCTGCACCTGCGGACGGTCTGCCTCAGCGCCCCGGGCCTCGGGGGGGGGGGCACCTCGCCCCACCCCCCATCCAGGGTGCCCCACCTGCCTCCTGGGGCCTCAGCCCTGCCCCCGGCTGCCCCCGGCTGCCCCCGGGGGTCCCTGAGACTCTCCCTTTGTGGGGAGACCCCGCTGCTCCGGGGATAACGTTCCCAGCCGCCCCTTGCTCTCCGGGTTTGCCCATATCTGAGCCTGGGGCGTCGAAGGGGGCCCGGGCTGCGCTCCCAGGCTGCTGGCTGGGCCTCTGACTCTGTCAGTCTCGAGGACACGGTGTGGCCTCCGCCCTGACGGACTCCCCGGGGGACTCATCGCTCTGCCCTCGACTCAGCCCGGGGCCTCGGGGGTGCCCTGGCCGGGGGCTGCGGGCTGAGGGCTCACAGCTTTCCCCAGGCCAGGGGAAGAGAGGTGTGTGCCCTTCCCTAAGAGCCTGCGAGGGCAGGAAGGAGGAGGCCCCCCCAGGTGGAGACGAGAACATGCGGCAGACCTCCAGGCCTGCGGAGGACAACATCCAGCCCCGGGGCCGGTGCCCCAGGGACGGAGCTGGGCGGGGCCCCGGGGACGGAGCCGGGCGGGCCTGCCCTGCAGCTGCTGCACTGCTGTCACGGGGGCCTCCGGTCAGCTGAGCACTGACGCCAGGGGACAGCTGCGGTCAGTGGATCACAGAGGACCCGCTGTGGCCCGGCTGGCCTGGCTAGCAGAGGCCGCCGCGGGCTCTGGGCACTGTCCCTCCTCCCTCTCGGGGGGAGCGGGGGAGAGGCCGGGGCTCTGGTGCCCCACGAGCCCCTGCCCCCTGCCCCGGGCGATGCAGGAGGGGGCAGGAGCAGGAGTGGGGCGCGGCTGGGGGCCAAGGGCTGGCTCCTTGCCCCTGGAACAGCTCAAGAACCCCCTCCCTGGCTTGATCACCCCCAGGAGCAGGGGACTCACTCCCTCGCGGGCCTGGCCGCATCAGGGAGGAGGCACTCCCTCTGAGTCCACCGGCCCCGGAGCGCCCCTGGCCGAGCCTGGTTTTGCCCCCTTGAGGAGGAGGACAGGTTTCTCCATGTGCTGGGACAGAGCATCTGCAGGACCGGCGGCCCTGGGTCCTCGGGAGGGGGGCGCTCTGGGCCCTTGTGTCTACAGGTCCCTTCCCCTCTCCCCTGCCCCAGCGGGGCCCACACCCCAGGCCTGCTCTCTCCAGGGGTAGGGGTGGCTCACCTTCTGCCACAGGTTGGCCCCCGGGTCGTACACATAGACCTTCTTGGTGTTGTCCCCCACCAGGTAGAGCGCCCCGTGCAGGGCAGCGCAGCGTGGAGAGGACAGGTACTTGGGGAGGAAGGGCGAGGCGATCACGCTCCAGGCGTCTGCGGACACACGCCCACCGCGTCACTGAAGAGGCCCTCTCTGAGCCTCCCTGCTCACCGCGTCACTGAAGAGGCCCTCTCTGAGCCTCCCTGCTCTGCCGTGCGTGTGAGGGTGCCCCGCTGAGCCCCACTCCTGCTCAGGGGGGAGGGCAGTGTCCCCAGAAGCCTCATCCTCGGGTCCTCAGGAGGGGCTAGGAGGCATCCGGAGGCCTTGGCCTGAGTGGGCACCTGGGGCCTCTGTTTCCATCCTGCTGGCCCCTTGGTCTGGTACCCAGGGCCCCCACCCGACCCTGGGCCTGGTCCGTCTTGTGGGATCCTCAGCCCCACCATCCAGATGATGGACCGGAAGGGCTACCCCGAGGGAGAGAGAGAGAGCTGGCTCCTTACCCCTGAAACAGTTCAAGAACCCCCCTCCCTGGCTTGATCACCCCCAGAGGCAGGGGACTCACTCCCTCTCGACTCACACCCTCTTGGGCCTGGCCCACGCCAAGAAGGAGGTGCCTTGTGCGAGCCCTGTATCCTCAGATCGGGGCCCAAACCCCGACCCCAACCCTAGAGCCTGAGCTGGTGCCCACTGGGCCTCGGGGGTCCAGGCCCGCTGCTCCTTCCCACAAGGCCGGCTCCAGGCCGATCCAGCAGCCAGACAGGTTTAGGACCTGGGGCAGGGTTTCCTGGTCCCCCCCACCCTCCACCTGGCACTGTGCCTCCAGCCCCCACACCTCTAGACTGTGGGGGGCTGTCGCTCTGTGCTGGTGACCCCTGTGGGCCCCTGCCTTCCTCCACCACCCCATCCATCTCTGGGGGGGTGCCATGGCCCTTTGTAAGAGGCCTGTGGCTGCCCGCTCCCTGACCGCGTTGGCCACACCTATCCCCGGGGTCCCCCCACCCATCCAGCTGCTGAGACAGGGTCACAGCCTTGCAGAGGGGCCCTGTGGCCACCTGTGCCCGACCCCTGGGCCCCACGGGCAGCCCCCAGCCCCAGCCACACTCCCTGTCCCCCTCCACACCTGTGACTGGGTTGTAGCACTGCAGAGCCAGGGCGTTGTACTTGCAGGCACTGGAGCCCACCAGGTAGAGCCGGCCCCCGCAGCCGGCCGCGGAGAAGTTGCTGACATACTTGAGGGCTGGGCGGATAAGGAGGCATCCGGAGGCCTTGGCCTGAGTGGGCACCTGGGGCCTCTGTTTCCATCCTGCTGGCCCCTTGGTCTGGTACCCAGGGCCCCCACCCGACCCTGGGCCTGGTCCGTCTTGTGGGATCCTCAGCCCCACCATCCAGATGATGGACCGGAAGGGCTACCCCGAGGGAGAGAGAGAGAGCTGGCTCCTTACCCCTGAAACAGTTCAAGAACCCCCCTCCCTGGCTTGATCACCCCCAGAGGCAGGGGACTCACTCCCTCTCGACTCACACCCTCTTGGGCCTGGCCCACGCCAAGAAGGAGGTGCCTTGTGCGAGCCCTGTATCCTCAGATCGGGGCCCAAACCCCGACCCCAACCCTAGAGCCTGAGCTGGTGCCCACTGGGCCTCGGGGGTCCAGGCCCGCTGCTCCTTCCCACAAGGCCGGCTCCAGGCCGATCCAGCAGCCAGACAGGTTTAGGACCTGGGGCAGGGTTTCCTGGTCCCCCCCACCCTCCACCTGGCACTGTGCCTCCAGCCCCCACACCTCTAGACTGTGGGGGGCTGTCGCTCTGTGCTGGTGACCCCTGTGGGCCCCTGCCTTCCTCCACCACCCCATCCATCTCTGGGGGGGTGCCATGGCCCTTTGTAAGAGGCCTGTGGCTGCCCGCTCCCTGACCGCGTTGGCCACACCTATCCCCGGGGTCCCCTCACCCATCCAGCTGCTGAGACAGGGTCACAGCCTTGCAGAGGGGCCCTGTGGCCACCTGTGCCCGACCCCTGGGCCCCGCGGGCCGCCCCCAGCCCCAGCCACACTCCCTGTCCCCCTCCACACCTGTGACCGGGTTGTAGCACTGCAGAGCCAGGGCATTGTACTTGCAGGCACTGGAGCCCACCAGGTAGAGCCGGCCCCCGCAGCCGGCCGCGGAGAAGTTGCTGACATACTTGAGGGCTGGGCGGATAGGCGTCCAGGTGTCCGTGAAGGGGTCATAGCTCTCCACCTCCACAACATCCAGAGTGGTGCCTGCTGGGCCAAGGGGTGGGGTTAGGGCTGTGGGGGGCTAGGACGAGGGAAGGTTCCTGAAAACACAGCATCTGAGGCTCTGTGGAGGCTGCAGGGGCTTCCCTAGATGAAGGGCAGGGGGAGGTGGGCACAGCCTGGAGAGGCAGGTGCATGCATGCATGGTCTGTGGCTTCAGTCGTGCCCGACTCTTTGAGACCCCATGGACTGCAACACACCAGGCTCCCCTGTTCATGGGGTTTTCCAGGCAAGAATACTCAAGTGAGTTGTTATGCTCCCCTCTTCCAGGGGATCTTTCCATCCCAGGGATCAAACCTACATCTCCTGCCTTGCAGGCAGATGCTTTGCCCACCGAGCCACCTGGGAAGCCCCAAGAGGCAGGTGACGTGCCCCGTTTTACAGAGAAGGGAGCAGAGCTCAGAGAAAGGAGGGTGTCTGTCCAAGGCCACTCGCCAAGAAGTGGCATGGGAGTGGGCTCCTGGACCAGGGATGCCCCACTTCGGAGCGGGTAATGGGGCCTCCTGGTGAGGCCCAGCTGCTCTGAGCCCTTCAGAGCCTGGGGTGACTGGAGAGGTGCCTGTGGGGGTCTTGGGAGGCCGCCATCTCCAGGCCCTTCACATGGTGGAGGCCCTTCCTAGGATGGAGAAAGTTATTCTTGGGGGAACTTTTAGGCAGCCCCTCCCCCAGCCCCTCCCATATGGTGTCAGTGGAAAAGAACCCGCCTGCTAATGCGAGACGTGGGCTCGATCCCTGGGTAGGGAAGATCCCCTGGAGGAGGGCATGGCAACCCACTCCAGCGTTCTTGCTTGGAGAGTTCCATGGACAGAGGAGCCTGGTGGCCTGCAGTCCGTGGGGTCGCAGAGTTGGACACAACCCAGTGACAGCACACACACAGTTTCCCGGCCCTGGACCGCCTTGGTGTGACGGTGACTCAGACCAGCCGCGGGTGGGCGCCCACCTCGGGCTCTGAGAGCCTGGGCCCCAAGCTGCCTTGTACCCCTGTGTGAGCCCTCTGTCTCGGGTGGGAACATGGAAGCCACTGAGGGGAAGGGGGTCCCCGGGACAGGTGGGGCTCCGGGGATGGCCCTCGGGCCAGCTGTCACCTCCGGCGGCCGTGGGACACTCTTGCTCAGCCTCCTGCTGGGTCTCTCTATCCATCTGTCAGCGTCCCCGGGGCGACTCCCCGCTGCACCTCTGGGGTGCAGGGGGGATACGGAAGGCCCTGAGCTCAGGCCGGGGGTGTCTGGAGGCCAGGTGACAGCGAAAGGATGCCCCGTGGGTCCCCTAGCCCCAGGGATGTCACCAAGGAGGTGACCCTGAGCTGAGGGCCGAGCCCTGGGTCCTGGGATGAGCGTGGCCATCCCCACGGGCAGCTGAGGCCCCGGCTCCTCACGGGGTCGGGGGACTGACTCCTCGTCCTGCTCTCTGCGTCCCAGAAACCATGGAAGCTGCCTGGAGCTGGGCTCCGAGACTGCTGCCCGAGCCGCACCCCAGGATGCCCGGGGGCAGGGGCGCCGCTGGGGCGGAGCGCGGGGG
>SJXO01006464.1:48646-70560 GCA_006408615.1 Connochaetes taurinus
GTGCCCACTGGGCTGGGGCCTCTGGGCGGGTGGGGGCTGAGCACCAGGGCTCCTGCCCCCTCCTTGGTGCCAGGCCTCCGTCCTGCGGGACCCTGGGCAGGAGGCACTGTCTAGCCCTGTGACCTGTGGAGACCCCTCCACACCGCATAGACAAGCGGGACAGCCTCTCAGACCTCCATCAGCGGAGTTTTCTCAATCAAACCTCCCGAGGACCGCCCCTCCAACTTCCAAGATATAAGAGCAGAGGGACACCCCCCTCCTTCCCACGCTTCCTCCTGGGTAGACCCTAGCTGCAGGACAGAGCCCATGACGCTCCCCTGTGCCCGCGTGTGGACCCGTGGACTTGACATTTCCTTGTTTCTGTAGGATGGAAAGGTCTGGAAGAGCCTTGACCAAACGGCCAGCGACCCGGGCATGGCATTCAGGGCTCAGCCACGGGGCTCAGGACACGGCCTCGCCCACCCACCTGTCACGTAGACATCGTTGTTGAGCGCCGCCAGCGAGAAGCCCCACTTGTGGTGGTCGGGGAAGTCCGGGAGGGCCATCCACCTCTCTGGTGGAAGACACGGGGAGTGTCAGGGTGGCGGGGCTCACTGTGGGGGGCCCCCTTCCTGTTCTGCGCCTTTCCATTTGAGGGGGGCAGAGGCTGGACTCAGCTGGGTGCAGAAGTGGGGAAGGACACCCAGTGGCACGGGTTCAAAGTGGCCCCGGCTGCCCCGGCTGCCCCAGGCTTGGCTCCAGGGGGTCCCTGGCTCCCCAAGCCACCCTCGGGGCCTGGCACCCTGGGTGTGCAAAGAAGGGATCCAGGCTCCAAGGGCCGGCTCTCACCCTGACCCTGCAGCCAATCCCACCGACCCCGATGGACTTTTTGGCCCTGAGTCAGCTCCCACCCCAATCAGGTGGAGGAGGGGTTAAGGGGCCTGATCGCCAGCCACAGGTGGGTCATGACACAAGCATCTTTCGTTCACTCGCTTCTCGTCTTTTCGCTCACCCCGAGCACCTTCTGGGCCCACGGGCAGCGGGGAGGGGACCAGACGCGCACAGCTGTGCCGCTGGCAGAGTGGATTCCAATCCCCGCTCCCCTGCTCCAGTGCTATGGCCTCAGACAAGCCCCAGCCTCAGTTTCCTCATCTGTAGAATGGGGCTAATCTCTCTCCTGGTGGGGGGGGGGGACTGTGGGAGATGCGGCTGCCACCCGGCAGCTGCCCAGCAGACAGTAGCTGTAAGAATTGTTGTCCCTGAGGTGAGACACAGAGTAATGTGCCCACATTACTGCACGAAGCTACAAAAGCAAAAGATTGACTTTAGAAAAAACCAAAATGAGCAATAAAAATGGGAGTGTTTAGTCCTCTCTATAGACACATTTTGGGTGTTTGTGGAAGGCTGTGGGAGAGACCGGCCTCTGGGATGTCCCCAGGAGGATTCCTGTTTACTGTTTACAACGGTACGGTGGTTTTCAGGACAGGCAGAACCCCCGCTAGGCAGGGACTGCGTGTCCCCTTGACTCACGTCTGTGTCACCCCAGGGTGGGGACTGCCCAGTGGTCACCAGGGCTTTGCCTGCCAGCAGCCCTGCCACCCCCCCTCGGGGTCTCAGGGACAGCTGCTCCCAGCTTCATCTGCTGACGTCAGCCCCCAAATCACCCCCGTCAGCCCCTGACCTGGGACAGCCGGCCCCAGCTTCCTGGAGCTCGCCAGCCGCTGACGCCATGGGATGGTGGCCCCCTGCCCAGCAGCCCCAGGACGGCGGCCAGCAAACCGGTGCTTTCCGAAGAACTTCCCAGGGCTGGCGTGGCGGCCCCCCAGAACCCTGCTGCCCTCTCACCCCTCCTTTCTGGTGGGGGTGACCTGTGAAGGGGTTCCTGGGCAGGAGAGGCAGGCCTGGCCCCCTTTCTTCCCACTGACTCCTCATTACAAAGGCCATTTCACAGGTGAGGAAACTGAGGCTCAAGGAGGCGAAGTGACCTGCTCAAAGGCGGGAATCGGGACCCCACTGGGCGCACCCTGACCCTGAGCTGTCCCACCCCAGGCTGTCTGCTCCCCAGCTCCCTGTGCTCCTCAGGACTGAGGCCCCATTAGGCACACAGAGCAAGAGTGCCAAGGGGAAGCAGCTGCCAACTGGCCCTCCCACCTGGGCCGGGGGCCACTTTGCCACAGCGGGTAGTCTGGGTGGGGGCTGCTTTCCCCAGGCCCCAGTGCGTGGAACCCCAGAGTTAGGGCTGTGGCTGGACGCAGAGGGGTCTGCAGGGCCCCCCACAGTCCACCTCCCTGCCCTGCTGGGGCCCGGATTCCTCTGCAACCCCCCCACCTCAAGGACGGAGGGCACCCTGTGTCGGGGCTGTGGGGCCCGCGGGTACTCACTGGCCTTGGTGTGGTAGAAGGCAAAGTTCCCGGTCTGGGGGGCGAGCTCCTCAGCTCCCTCCTCCTCCTCCTCCAGCGCCCGCCCGCCCACCACCACCAGGACCTCCTCCAGCTTCTGTGGGAGGGCCAGCAGCGCCTGCAAGGCCAGGGGGCTGGGGTCAGGGGTAGGCCCTGTCCCTGGGCAGAGGGGCCCGGGTGCAGAGGCTGGCCATGGCCTGGGCATTGGGAGCTGCTGTGGGTCCATAGTGTGGCCCTGAGTCAGTGCACACGCGTGTGGTGGGGCGAGCTGCAGCTGTGCGTGCCCGTGTGGGCTTGTGCACACGTGTGGTGGGGCAAGCTGCAGCTGTGCGTGCCCGTGTGGGCTTGTGCACACGTGTGGTGGGGCGAGCTGCAGCTGTGCGTGCCCGTGTGGGCTTGTGCACACGTGTGGTGGGGCAAGCTGCAGCTGTGCGTGCCCGTGTGGGCTTGTGCACACGTGTGGTGGGGCGAGCTGCAGCTGTGCGTGCCCGTGTGGGCTTGTGCACACGTGTGGTGGGGCGAGCTGCAGCTGTGCGTGCCTGTGTGGGCTTGTGCACACGTGTGGTGGGGCGAGCTGCAGCATGTGCCTGCCTGCGTGTGCTTGTGCATGAGTGTGTGTGCATACACGTCCACATGCCATGGCTGCCATGGGCTGGTGATAGCAAGCGCTCAGAACCTGGACAGGTGGGAGCCAGGTCCTCGTGGGCCTGAGCGCGAGGCCTGCTCCCTCCCAGCCGCTCTCCAGCCCCTGCCCCGCTGAGCAGAGGTGTTTCTGCACCACCTTTGGAACCAACCCCCAGACCCTGTCCCCAGTCCCTCAGGTAGGCTCCCCTCCCCCTGGGAGCCCAGCTCCCCTGTGCCAGCTGGGGTGGCCACCTAGGATGGCCCTGGGTGGCAGGAGATGCTGGAATGTTTCTTGCTGGGTGAGAGCTCCCTGGATCCCAGAGTCCCACTGGCTCTCTGACCCGCCCTCAAATGTCCAGACATCCCACCTCCAGCACCTACAGGGTGACCACCTCGTGGGCGTGTGGCTGGTGGTACGGCTGCGGAGTGGCCAGTATTCGCCACCACACACCCCACCGCTGGCCTGAGCCACGTCTTTGTCCCCAGAGTTGGCTCCTAACAGGTCCTTCTGAGCAAAGCCCTGAGCCAGCTGCCTGGGAGCAGACAGACTTCAGCTCCTTGCCTGTCACACCATGGCCTTTCACTTCATTAAGGACCTGCCCTCTCACCAGGCCCACTGCCAGCCCAGATAGGAAATTGCATCCCATAAACGCTTGAGCAGCTTCCGAAGGACAGGTGGTGGCCGGCTGCCATGCCTGTCTGTGCTCCTCGCCTCTGTACAAGCTGTGCACTCTTCCTGGCTTACTTACCCCTGCTAGGCTCCTATCTTCCCTCTAAAGCCCAGCTCAGATGCTGCCTCCTCCAGGCAGCTTTCCCTGACTGCCTGCCCCTCTGAGGAAGCCCAAAGGCCAGCATGGCCTTCCTCATGCTGCCTTGGGTGTGTTTCCAGGGGGTTTCCCCGCCAAGCTGTGGGCCGGGGATGACCACTTCTGGGTGCCCTGTCCTCACGGGCAGGAAGTGGCACACACAGGTTGCGCAGTACATACTTGGGAGGTGAACGGACCCCAGGGAGGTGGAGTTGCGGGCTGGGGACACCTCGGGGATGCCCACTTCATCCTGTCTGTCCCCGTGTGGGTGGGGTCTCGGGGCTCCTCTCCCTGCTCCCCGCCTGTCACTCACCCCCTCGTGGCCCTGGGCCAGGGCCTCCCGGCAGGCCTCCGACTCCCGTATCAGTGGCTCCGAGGCCAGCAGCTGCTGCACGTGAGGCCGGGGCACGGCGTCCAGGTGCACCAGGCCGAGTAGCTCGGGCAGGTGGGCAGCCCGGACCTGGGGGTCGTGGCGCACCCAGCGAAGCAGCGCCTCCAGCCGGCTCTGCTCCGGCTGCACCTGCAGCACGTCGCCGGCCAGGCAGGCGGCCAGCCGCTCCTGGGACAGCTGCAGGAACTCGTCCTCCTGGGCTACGGCCTCGAAGTTCTCTCGCAGGAAGGCCCAGGCCTTGGCGGCCACGCCCAGCAGCCCCTGCTGTTCCCCAAACTCGCAGATGCCCAGGCAGTTGGAGGCATCGAGCTGCTGCTGCAGGTAGCGGCCGCAGACCTTCTGCACGGCGGGGAAGTGCAGGCGCGCGGCCGTGCGGGTCAGCGCCTCCACGTTGCCCTGGGTGACAGTCAGCCGGCCCGTGTACACGAAGTCCACCAGCTGTGCCACCACAGCGGGCTCCACGTCCCGCAGCTCCACACGTGCCGAGAAGCTCTCCGCGAAGTCGCCCGCGAACATGGCGTGGAAGTAGGGGCTGCTCAGCGCCAGGAGCCCACGGTGGCAGGGCAGCTCCCGGCCGCCCACCAGCAGCGTGACGTCCACCAGCTTGGGCTGGGAGCGCAGCCGCTGCAGGCCGTCCAGTACGTCCTGGGCGTGCGAGGGCAAGTGGAAGTCCAGGTCGTCCACGTTCCGCACCATGACAGTGAGGCTCACCTACTCACGGGTGTCCGTGTGGGCTCCTGGGGAGAGGAGCCAGCAGGGTCAGCCAGGGGGACTGTCTCACCCAAGTCACCCATCACGCTGGCCGCCGGTCTGAGCATCAACCACATGTGAAGTGCTTCGCCCAGCCTCTCACCTAAACCAGCCCCGTGGCCCCTGGGAGGCAGAGGTGTTGTCTTTCCCAGGTGAGGCGGTTGAGGCTCAGAGAGGCTAAGCAATCAGGGCAGGATGGGCCAGCAAGAGAACCAAGCCTCAGACCCTCTCTGCACCTCTGGACTGTGCGGAACAGACCCCCTGGAGCACGGGGGTCCCTGCCACCCCCAGCACTCCTAGTGGCCTCTTCTACTCCCAGATCCCCCTTGCTGGGAAGGGCATCCACATCTGAATAGTTTCAGCCCCACGGGTCCCTACTGGCCTGTGGTTACAGGGAACCTCGCCCGCCATGACCTTGCTGGGTGACCTTGAGTGAGCCACGCCCCTCTGGTCCCAGCCTCATCATCTGCAGACTGAGAGGCTGGAGGTGAAAGGGCTGGGGGATCAGCCGTGCCCTCACGGTGCCCCCCATGGACCAGGCCATCATGGATTTTGCACAAACACTCGTCATTCAGCCCTCATGGGAACTCCGCCAGCCATCGGCTGCTGTTCCCATCCCTTTAAAGCTGGGGAAACAGAGGCAAAAAGAGGCTCAAGTCTCTTGTCCAAGACTACACAGCTTGGGGTCCCGGGCCCCCGGACCCCCCCAGGTAACATGTCAGTGGATGTAGGTTGGTAAAGACAACCAAAAGAGAGCAATCTCAGCTCGAATCGCCTGATCCAGCAAACGCACTTCTGGGCTAATTTAATTGTGCACATATTTCCTTACGATCTTCTGATATTTTTGCCCTAAGAAAACCGCCCCGGAGAAAAGAAAGTTCTGTGCAGCTTGTCTTCCCCCGAGTGACCACACAGCAAGAAGCTGCACCCTGAGACGCCGTGAGTCCACCAGGGGGCGCCTTAGCAGCCAACAAAGCGAAGGCCAGTGCAAAATGATGGGTCCACCCAGTGGCATCGAAACGAGAAAGCCCAAAGCTCCCGGGAGGAGACCTTGCACCGCGGACGCCCGGGTCCCGCGCCGGCAGCGGGAACGTGAGCAGGGGGGCACCCAGAGAGCCCACCCAGAGGCCCGAGAACCTGCCTGGGCTCCGCTGGGTCAGGAGGGGTCCCGGGCCCTGGTGGGCGTCCAGCCTGCCTCACCCCTCCCCGCAAGGCCCTCTGGCCGAGGGGAAGACAGCGCGTCCCTCCCAGGGGAGCACAGGAGATTAGCCAGGCGGCCCCTGCCCCAGGCAGCCGGGGGCCAGTGGGCAGGGGCGCCTGGCACCTTCCCAGGGAGCCTCAGGTCATCTGCTGACGCCTGCCGCCCTGCAGTCCTCGCTGGGGGCTTAGAGCCCCCTGCCCAGTGCCTGCCAGGCCGGGAATGAGGAGGGCAGAGTGGGCAGGACAGCAAAGGGCCTCAGTCCAGCCCTGGCTGGGGCTGGACGCCACGGCCCTGGCTGCAGGCGGAGGTGTGGTCCAGCCTGCCCCTCACTTCTCCAGAAGGAGTGGAGGGAAGCAGGCCCGCTGAGCCCCCACCCCTGCCCCTGGGGGCTGGGTCTAGGCTGTGTGCAGGTCTCTCCCCAAGGCACCCAGGGCTGGGATCTCCAGGCCCACTGGGCTGTCCACTATAACTCCCCTCCCCTGCTGGTCCCAGCCCCGGTCCTCACTCCCCCTTCTGGCTGCCCCCCAATCCTACCTCTCAGTGGGTCTCCGAGACCTCGTCTCAGAACTCGGGCTGGAGAACACGACTGCCCAGCCGGCCAAGGGGCATGGAAGACCTGCTGGGATATGACGGGGCAGGGCTGGGTTGGGCTGGGCTGGGCTGGCAGCCACGTGGGGACAGAAGGGTATTTTTAGTCTCTGTCAGCATGGGGGGGGGGGAAGCAGCTTCCGAAGGACAGGTGGTGGCCGGCTGCCATGCCTGTCTGTGCTCCTCGCCTCTGTACAAGCTGTGAACTCTTCCTGGCTTACTTACCCCTGCTAGGCTCCTATCTTCCCTCTAAAGCCCAGCTCAGATGCTGCCTCCTCCAGGCAGCTTTCCCTGACTGCCTGCCCCTCTGAGGAAGCCCAAAGGCCAGCATGGCCTTCCTCATGCTGCCTTGGGTGTGTTTCCAGGGGGTTTCCCCGCCAAGCTGTGGGCCGGGGATGACCACTTCTGGGTGCCCTGTCCTCACGGGCAGGAAGTGGCACACACAGGTTGCGCAGTACATACTTGGGAGGTGAACGGACCCCAGGGAGGTGGAGTTGCGGGCTGGGGACACCTCGGGGATGCCCACTTCATCCTGTCTGTCCCCGTGTGGGTGGGGTCTCGGGGCTCCTCTCCCTGCTCCCCGCCTGTCACTCACCCCCTCGTGGCCCTGGGCCAGGGCCTCCCGGCAGGCCTCCGACTCCCGTATCAGTGGCTCCGAGGCCAGCAGCTGCTGCACGTGAGGCCGGGGCACGGCGTCCAGGTGCACCAGGCCGAGTAGCTCGGGCAGGTGGGCAGCCCGGACCTGGGGGTCGTGGCGCACCCAGCGAAGCAGCGCCTCCAGCCGGCTCTGCTCCGGCTGCACCTGCAGCACGTCGCCGGCCAGGCAGGCGGCCAGCCGCTCCTGGGACAGCTGCAGGAACTCGTCCTCCTGGGCTACGGCCTCGAAGTTCTCTCGCAGGAAGGCCCAGGCCTTGGCGGCCACGCCCAGCAGCCCCTGCTGTTCCCCAAACTCGCAGATGCCCAGGCAGTTGGAGGCATCGAGCTGCTGCTGCAGGTAGCGGCCGCAGACCTTCTGCACGGCGGGGAAGTGCAGGCGCGCGGCCGTGCGGGTCAGCGCCTCCACGTTGCCCTGGGTGACAGTCAGCCGGCCCGTGTACACGAAGTCCACCAGCTGTGCCACCACAGCGGGCTCCACGTCCCGCAGCTCCACACGTGCCGAGAAGCTCTCCGCGAAGTCGCCCGCGAACATGGCATGGAAGTAGGGGCTGCTCAGCGCCAGGAGCCCACGGTGGCAGGGCAGCTCCCGGCCGCCCACCAGCAGCGTGACGTCCACCAGCTTGGGCTGGGAGCGCAGCCGCTGCAGGCCGTCCAGTACGTCCTGGGCGTGCGAGGGCAAGTGGAAGTCCAGGTCGTCCACGTTCCGCACCATGACAGTGAGGCTCACCTACTCACGGGTGTCCGTGTGGGCTCCTGGGGAGAGGAGCCAGCAGGGTCAGCCAGGGGGACTGTCTCACCCAAGTCACCCATCACGCTGGCCGCCGGTCTGAGCATCAACCACATGTGAAGTGCTTCGCCCAGCCTCTCACCTAAACCAGCCCCGTGGCCCCTGGGAGGCAGAGGTGTTGTCTTTCCCAGGTGAGGCGGTTGAGGCTCAGAGAGGCTAAGCAATCAGGGCAGGATGGGCCAGCAAGAGAACCAAGCCTCAGACCCTCTCTGCACCTCTGGACTGTGCGGAACAGACCCCCTGGAGCACGGGGGTCCCTGCCACCCCCAGCACTCCTAGTGGCCTCTTCTACTCCCAGATCCCCCTTGCTGGGAAGGGCATCCACATCTGAATAGTTTCAGCCCCACGGGTCCCTACTGGCCTGTGGTTACAGGGAACCTCGCCCGCCATGACCTTGCTGGGTGACCTTGAGTGAGCCACGCCCCTCTGGTCCCAGCCTCATCATCTGCAGACTGAGAGGCTGGAGGTGAAAGGGCTGGGGGATCAGCCGTGCCCTCACGGTGCCCCCCATGGACCAGGCCATCATGGATTTTGCACAAACACTCGTCATTCAGCCCTCATGGGAACTCCGCCAGCCATCGGCTGCTGTTCCCATCCCTTTAAAGCTGGGGAAACAGAGGCAAAAAGAGGCTCAAGTCCCTTGTCCAAGACTACACAGCTTGGGGTCCCGGGCCCCCGGACCCCCCCAGGTAACATGTCAGTGGATGTAGGTTGGTAAAGACAACCAAAAGAGAGCAATCTCAGCTCGAATCGCCTGATCCAGCAAACGCACTTCTGGGCTAATTTAATTGTGCACATATTTCCTTACGATCTTCTGATATTTTTGCCCTAAGAAAACCGCCCCGGAGAAAAGAAAGTTCTGTGCAGCTTGTCTTCCCCCGAGTGACCACACAGCAAGAAGCTGCACCCTGAGACGCCGTGAGTCCACCAGGGGGCGCCTTAGCAGCCAACAAAGCGAAGGCCAGTGCAAAATGATGGGTCCACCCAGTGGCATCGAAACGAGAAAGCCCAAAGCTCCCGGGAGGAGACCTTGCACCGCGGACGCCCGGGTCCCGCGCCGGCAGCGGGAACGTGAGCAGGGGGGCACCCAGAGAGCCCACCCAGAGGCCCGAGAACCTGCCTGGGCTCCGCTGGGTCAGGAGGGGTCCCGGGCCCTGGTGGGCGTCCAGCCTGCCTCACCCCTCCCCGCAAGGCCCTCTGGCCGAGGGGAAGACAGCGCGTCCCTCCCAGGGGAGCACAGGAGATTAGCCAGGCGGCCCCTGCCCCAGGCAGCCGGGGGCCAGTGGGCAGGGGCGCCTGGCACCTTCCCAGGGAGCCTCAGGTCATCTGCTGACGCCTGCCGCCCTGCAGTCCTCGCTGGGGGCTTAGAGCCCCCTGCCCAGTGCCTGCCAGGCCGGGAATGAGGAGGGCAGAGTGGGCAGGACAGCAAAGGGCCTCAGTCCAGCCCTGGCTGGGGCTGGACGCCACGGCCCTGGCTGCAGGCGGAGGTGTGGTCCAGCCTGCCCCTCACTTCTCCAGAAGGAGTGGAGGGAAGCAGGCCCGCTGAGCCCCCACCCCTGCCCCTGGGGGCTGGGTCTAGGCTGTGTGCAGGTCTCTCCCCAAGGCACCCAGGGCTGGGATCTCCAGGCCCACTGGGCTGTCCACTATAACTCCCCTCCCCTGCTGGTCCCAGCCCCGGTCCTCACTCCCCCTTCTGGCTGCCCCCCAATCCTACCTCTCAGTGGGTCTCCGAGACCTCGTCTCAGAACTCGGGCTGGAGAACACGACTGCCCAGCCGGCCAAGGGGCATGGAAGACCTGCTGGGATATGACGGGGCAGGGCTGGGTTGGGCTGGGCTGGGCTGGCAGCCACGTGGGGACAGAAGGGTATTTTTAGTCTCTGTCAGCATGGGGGGGGGGGGGGCCAGTGGGGGAGGAGAGAGGTGACAGCTCCTCTCTGCCTGTCCTCTCTGAATGGCCATGCTGGCCGGGAGCCTCCTGTGACCCCTGGGCCAGGACAGACGGCAGGAAGCACCCGGGGAGTGGCACGTCTGGGCTTACCCCTTACTCCCAGTGAGGTGTGCTGGCTCTCTCCCTTCCGTGTTTTTTCATTGGCAAGAGGGGCACAGTGAAGCCTGAGCTGGGGACTCAGGGGCCACACGGAGCCCCCAGTTCAAGGCCAGGGTGTCATGGGGGCCCAGCACATACCAGCTTTCCTGTGGTTGTTGCCAGGGGCTCACATGGCCTCTTACTTTCTACCATGTGGGGAAAAGTGCCCATGATGAGGAAATGGGGGTTGCTCAGCAAAGACTCAAAACGTGGGGTCCCTGGTGCTGGGGAGTCTTGGTGGTAAAGGAGGGGCTCAGAGAGGTGCCTCCCAGGCTGGTAATGGGGGTGTGCAGTCCCGAGGCTCTGTCCGCTTGTATCGCAGCCTTGGCCTTGGGCCTGCCCTGCTGTCTTCATTAGTAGTAATGCCCAGGAAGGCTAAGAAACGGGATGGTCTAAAAATACAGCCGTGGAGGCTCGTGGCCTCCTGGGAGGCCTGGGTTCACGGCAGTCACAGGCGAATTCCTGACGCCTGGATCTCTGCAGGTTCTGGAGTCACAGGCCCTACCAAGTCTGGGGTGAGCTGGAGGGGCTGCAGGGCATCTCTCATGCCAGGGGACAGAGGGGGCGTCTCTCATGCCAGGGGCAGAGGGGCATCGCTCATGTCACGGGCAGAGGGAGGCATCTCTCATGCCAGGGGCATAGGGGGCATCTCTCATGTCATGGGCAGAGGGGGGCATCTCTCATGCCAGGGGCAGAGGGGCATCGCTCATGTCACGGGCAGAGGGAGGCATCTCTCATGCCAGGGGCATAGGGTGCATCTCTCATGTCATGGGCAGAGGGGGGCATCTCTCATGTCAAGGGCATAGGGGGTATCTCTCATGCCAGGGGGCAGAGGAGCATCTCTCATGCCAGGGGCAGAGGCTGCATCTCTCATGCCAGGGGGCAGAGGAGCATCTCTCATGCCAGGGGGCAGAGGGGGCATCTCTCATGCCAGGGGCAGAGGGGGCATCTCTCATGCCAGGGGGCAGAGGGGCATCTCTGATGCTAGGGGCAGAGGGGGCATCTCTCTTGCCAGGGGCAGAGGGGGGCATCTCTCATGCCAGGGGCAGAGGGGGCATCTATCATGCCAGGGGGCAGAGGGGCCATCTCTCATGCCAGGGGGCAGAGGGGGGCATCTCTCATGCCAGGGAGCAGAGGATCATCTCTCATGCCAGGGGATAGAGGGGGCATCTATCATGCCAGGGCAAAAGGGGGCATCTCTCATGCCAGGGGGCAGAGGGACGTTTCCAGCCCCAGTCCTTCAGGCACCAGGGAGGCCAGCTGGGGGGCTCTGCCTGTCAGCCCCTCCATCTTGTACCCGCTCGGGCATCACCAGTACAACCAGTTTCTAGGTGTGCTGGGACATGGAGGAGTCAGGTGGCTAAGGCTGACCGGCCTCCCAAAGCCCACTGGGGACTGGCTGGTGCTCTTACAGGGCAGAGGGGCCTGGGGGCACCAGGGTGACAGGCCCCACTCCTGGCAAGGTAAGGGAATTTCCCCAGGGTGTCTGGGTGTCAGGACAGCGCGGGTTTGGGACAGCTGAATCCTCCCGGGCATGCGGCAGCTGGCCCGGCTTCCTGCTGGGGCGCTAGTTGTGAGCCGGCCCGTCTCTGCTCTCGTGTGGGAGTGTGTTCATCACACAGACACTGCAGGGATCGCCTGCCCGCCCACACGTAATCGTGGGGCCTCCCACACGCTGCTCACTCACAGTCGTCCTGAGTCCGTGCTTCCTTCCCCAGCCCAGTCCAGCCAGGTCAGTCACACCCCAGCCCAGCTCAGCCCAGTCACAGCCCAGCTCAGCCCAGTCCAGTCATATCCCAGTTTAGCCCAGCACAGGCCAGCCCAGTTATAGCCTCGTTCAGTCCAGCCCAGTCATACCCCAGCCCAGCCCAGGCCAACCCAGTCATATCCCAGTTCAGTCCAGTCCAGTTCAGCCTAGCTCAGCCCAGTCCAGCCCAGTCATATCCCAGTTCAGTCCAGCCACATCACAGTTCAGTCCAGCCCGGTCATAGCCCAGCTCAGCCCAGTCCAGCCCAGTCATATCCCAGGCCAGCCCAGCCTAGGCCAGCCCAGTCATATCCCAGTTTAGCCCAGCTCAGCCCAGTCCAGGCCAGTCATATGCCAGTTCAGTCCAGCCCAATTCAGCCTAGCTCAGCCCAGTCCAGCCCAGTCATAGCCCAGCCCAGCCCAGCTCAGTCATAGCCCAGCCCAGCCCATGGCCCTGCCCCTTCCCCAGAGCCCAGGACTCCCCCAGGCTCCCTTAGCATCAGCCTCACTCCCAGGGCTTCATGAAGTCTCCAGCTCTCACTGTGTCCAGGGCCATCCCGGAGAAGGTGCTGCAGGGGGAACAGAGGCATTGGTTTTGCCTCCCGACCCCAGCCCCTACTCTGTTTGCGGGCAGAGCACGAAGGGTTAATGCACCCCTGACTTGGGCCGCAGGAGGCAGGACAGGGTCATGGGCATCTCCCTGCCCCCCACCTGTGTACAGCACTGGGCGCCAAGAATGGACACCCTACGGGGACCCAGCGCCTCGGATGACAGGTCAGTTTGGGAAACTTGAAACCAGGGGCTCAACAGATCCTCATCATCGGATTGCTCCCCAGTGGGGCAATTTTTAAAAATACGCTGCCTGTTTCTTTTTATGATGATAAAAATAACGCATGTTCATGGCGGGAGATTTGGAAAACACAGAAAGAAAGACACGAAGCAGACAGCCGGCAGCAGACAGTCCCCATGACCACACGGGGGTCGGTGTGGCATGGCCCGTGTTCTGTTTTATCGTGATACTCTGTGGCGAGCATTTCTGATGTGATGAGTCATTTCTGATGCGATGAGTCTTTGGACCACGCGATTTTTAATTCCATCATAATGAGGACACATCACGCTTTAAGAAGGTGGAAGTGACACCCGGTCACTTCTAGTAACGGACGTGCAGGTTGGGAGCCATGTGGACTGTGATGACACAGGCGTCACCTCTGTGCCTTGCCCCGGAACAGACTGGGAGCGTGAGATGACCGCAGTAAAGCACACGATCATCTTTACAGCCTGATGCGTGGACAGAGGGTCGTCCCGCTCGGGTGATCGAGGCACTTACCAGCAGGAGGTAAGACCGCCCCTTACGCTCAGCCTGGCGCCGTCCTGCTGTGAGGTCCTGCACAACCAGACCCGTACACCCCCTCAGAGGGTGTTTCACGGATTTACTTGCTCGCAGTATCTCTTATTCCATCTGGGATTTATCTGGGGCATGGGGTACTGTAAGGCCATATATTTTCTTCCCCAAATAGTTCCCAACACTGTCAGCAATATTATTAACAATCCCTTCTTTCCCCCATGGATTTGCTGCAGCATCTCTATTGCAAAAGGGCAATGTTTTCTATGTGAAGTGTCTCTTCTGCTGATTTGAATGAACATATTCTAGGCTCAGAACAACCCTAGTTCCATCAATGGACTCAGTTCAGTCATATCCGACTCTTTGTGACCCCATGAACCGCAGCACGCCAGGCCTCCCTGTCCATCACCAACTCCCAGGGTCTACCCAAACACATGTCCATTGAGTCGGTGATGCCATCCAACCATCTCATCCTCTGTTGTCCCCTTCTCCTCCTGCTCTCAATCTTCCCCAGCATCAGGGTCTATTTTCAAATGAGTCAGCTCTTCACATCAGGTGGCCAAAGTATTGGAGTTTCAGCTTCAACATCAGTTCTTCCAATGAACACCCAGGACTGATCTCCTTTAGGATGAACTGCTTGGATCTCCTTGCAGTCCAAGGGACTCTCCAGAGTCTTCTCCAACACCACAGTTCAAAAGCATCAATTCTTTGGTGCTCAGTTTTCTTTATAGTCTCACACCCATACATGGCCCCTGGAAAAATCATAACCTTGACTAGATGGAGTTTTCTTGACAAAGTAATGTCTCTGCTTTTTAATATGCTGTCTAGGTTGGTCATAACTTTCCTTCTAAGGAGTAAGCATCTTTTAATTTCATGGCTACAATCACCATCTGTGGTGATCCTGGAGCCCAGAAAAATAAAGTCAGCCACTGTTTCCCCATCTGTTTGCCATGAAGTGATGGGACCGGATGCCATGATCTTCGTCTTCTGAATGTTGACCTTAAGCCAACTTTTTCATTCTCCTCTTTCACTTTCATCAAGAGGCTTTTTAGCTCCTCTTCACTTTCTGCCATAAGGGTGGTGTCATCTGCATATCTGAGGTTATTGATAGTTCTCCCAGCAATCTTGATTCCAGCTTGTGAGGTTATTGACAGTTCTCCCGGCAATCTTGATTCCAGCTTGTGCTTCCTCCAACCCAGCATTCCTCATGATGTACTCTGCATATAAGTTAAATAAGCAGGGTGACAATATACAGCCTTGACGTACTCCTTTTCCTATTTGGAACCAGTCTGTTGTTCCATGTCCAGTTCTAACTGTTGCTTCCTGACCTGCATACAGATTTCTCAAGAGGCAGGTCTGGTGGTCTGGTATTCCCATCTCTTTCAGAATCTTCCACAGTTTATTGTGATCCACACAGTCAAAGGCTTTGGCATAGTCAATAAAGCAGAAATAGAGGTTTTTTCTGGAACTCTCCTGCTTTTTCGATGATCCAGTGGATGTTGGCAATTTGATCTCTGGTTCCTCTGCCTTTTCTAAAACCAGCTTGAACATCTGGAAGTTCACGGTTCACGTATTGCTGAAGACTGGCTTGGAGAATTTTGAGCATTATTTTACTAGTGTGTGAGATGAGTGCAATTGTGTGGTGGTTTGAGCATTCTTCGGCATTGCCTTTCTTTGGGATTGGAATGAAAACTGACATTTTCCAGTCCTGTGGCCACAGCTGAGTTTTCCAAATTTGCTGGCATATTGAGTGTAGCATTTTCACAGCATCATCTTTCAGGATTTGAAATAGCTCAACTGGAATTCCATCACCTCCACAAGCTTTGTTTGTGACGATGCTTCCCAAGGCCCACTTGACTTCACACTCCAGGATGTCTGGCTCTAGCTGAGTGATCACACTATTGTGATTATTGGGTCTTTTTTGTACAGTTCTTCCATGTATTCTCGCCACCTCTTCTTAATATCTTCTGCTTCTGTTAGGTCCCTACCATTTCTGTCCTTCATTGAGTCCATCTTTGCATGAAATGTTCCCTTGGTATCTCCAATTTTCTTGAAGAGCTCTCTAATCCATCAATGGACTACTACTCTATAATTATGATCTCTTCTTACCTGAAATGTAAGCCTCTTCATCACTTTTATTTAAATCTTCTAGTCTGTTGTATTAGCTAGCTACTGCTGCATAACAAATGACCCCAAAGTCTAGTGTTGTAAAACAATGAACATTCATTATCTCACACAGTTTCATGGCTCTGGAAATGCTTTAGTGGGTGGTTCTGCTTCAGGATTTGTCCATAGCTGGTGCCAAGTGGCCCACTGGACTGCAGTCACGGGACAGAGGCTGGCCTGGAACAGAGGTCCACAGCAACCTCTCCTCAGCACTACTCCTAACAGGGCGGCTGGCTTCCCGCAGAAATAAGACAGCAACAAAGATGGGTCTTTCATAGTCTACTTGGAGGTGCAGTCTGTGGCTTCTGCCACATTCCAAGGTACAATGAGGGAGGGACTCCACCAGACATGGTACCAGGAGGCAGGCTCACTGGAGGCCTTCTTGTAGGCCGGCCTCCACAGCTGGCTTTGTCCCTGCAGGTTCTTTACCACTAGTGCTACCTGGGAAACCAGCTTTGTTCATGGTTTCTTTCAAAAGAACTTTAGAGGCATTAAAAAGTTTGACACTTCCAAATCCAAGCATTGATATTCAAAGAGCTTACACTGTTCCCATATTTATTCTCCTCCTGCGAAGGTGACATTCTCTCACAGCCTTGGGTACAGTGTCTTCCTTGTATTCGTCCTGCACACATTTACAATGGGCCAGGGAGGGAGACCGGGCTCCCCTTCTCCAGTATCTTCTCGACTCTTCTGGAAGCCCCTGGTTCTGCACCTTGTGTCTGGTCACCCCACTGAAGTCTGCACCCTCTGGATCCCTAGGTAGGGGCTCTGGGATCCTCAGTGGGGTTTTGACAATTGAATGCCAAGGTTAAGGGGCCCTACAGCTGAATGTGGCCTTGCGGGGCCAGCCCCCCCCCCATGGCAGTGGACACCTGCTTCCCACAGGTGAGTTGCTAGTGGGGTTCTGAGGTCTCTGAGCATCAGAATCACTTGGAACATATTTTAAATAGCAAATCAGCTTTCTCTGGCCCAGCCCAAGGGACTCAGGGTCCCTGGGGTGCTCTCAGGATACGGTGTATTTATAAGCAGGCCCCCAGGAAGCAGAGTGCCTGCAGAAGGACATTTGGGGAGTCACCCGTGAATGCCCAACAGAGAGGTCCTTTCCCTTCACCAGGCCTCACGCTGGGGTCTGAGCACCCCCCACCTAACCCTGGAGCCCCGATCCTCCTGGAGTCCTGGATGCTCATGGGAACATGAGGCTCGGGGCCATGGAGAGCCTTGCCCAAGGCCACAGTGAGTGGGGGGGCGTGGCCGAACTCGGGTGTGTGGGCCTCCTGCTCACAGTCTCCTGAGCAGCCCTGGCCAGCAGGCCACCTCTGGGACTGGGCTCTGCGTCTGCTGCCCAGCCTGCTCCCGCCTCCTCGGACAACAGGGTCCTGTGGGTGGCCCAGGGGAGAGAGGCCTCAGAGCGCCCAGCACCTTCTGACCCCCCCACCTCCAGGCTCACCCCGCCAGCCTGGGCAGCAGCAGCGTCGTGCGGATCAGCCCTTGTCCGGCTCCAAAGGTCGAGCTTCAGGGCCAAGAGCCAGGGCCTCAACACTGTACAGGATGCTTGTGGCTGCCTGGGGCCAGGGCCGTGCTCCTTAGCACGTGCTCCTTAAAACACTGACACAGCTGGAGAGTGTCACTGTCATCCCAGGACAGAGACCCCCGTGGGGGCCTCATCCACCCTCGCCAGGACCCTGGGGGTGGGCGGGTCCATACCACACCCCAATTTCACAGATGAGAACGTGGATGCCCTGTGGGGGTACGGATGCTGCTCTGGGGCTTTGGCTGAGCTGAGCACTGAGGTCTCAGTGTCCCCCCAGCAAGGCCCTCTCTGGGCTCAGGGCAGCCAGCACACACGGGAAGGCCGGCAGGAACGGGTCTTTCTTTAGCAAACTCACGTCCGGTGTCAACCCTGCAGGAGGGTTTGGAGCTGGAACCCAGTCCAGCACTGCCCCCTTGACTGGCCTGGGGAAGCCCCGACAGCCTGACACCCCCCATTTTATTTCTTCCTGAGCATCCCTCTCTGAGACCTTGGACCAGCTGCATGGGAGGACTCCCTGGTCCCCCACAGCTGGCCTGAGCCCTCCAATCTCTGCAGGCGGGGAGGGACAGGCAAGAGAGCTGTCCTGGGGGGCTTCTGCAGGGAGGTGAAGGCTGTGGAAGGTTCCTGAAACCTCTTCCCCACTCCTGCCTGTGGGGCCATCGCACAGCTGCAGAACACCTCTCCCTGAAGCTCCCTGGACTCCACACGCTGACCTGGAAAATTCGGGAGGGAAGCCCAGTCTGACAGGAAGGTCTCCTGCCCACCAGATCCTGTTTTCCTAGCTCCTCCCTCACTTCACAGGTTGGGGAGGGGGGCCACAGAGGAGGAGGGGCACAGCCCAAGGTCACCAAACTTCACAGGAGGGGGAGGGGAGCTGCAGAGGGGGAGGGACACAGCCCAAGGTCACCAGAAGGAATGGAGGTGGCACTGGAAGAGGGCAGACAGAGGCTCAGGATGTGCCAGAGCCACAGGCACAGGAGGCAGTGGGAGACGGGATGTCCTGGCGACTCAGCAGGGACTGGAGGGTGGCCAGTGGGGAACCGGCTGGCATCACAGGCGCCCAAGGGACGCGCAGGCCGGGGGCATGGGCGGAGCTGGTGAGTCATCCCAGGGCAGGGCGACTGGGGTCCTGAGAGGGCTTCTAGGGCACGGCGGTGACAAGGGGGGCTCTGAGTGCAGTCTTGCAGCCTAGGAGGAAGCCATCGGGGGGCAGACATGGCGGGCGGCACGCTGAGTCTCTGCCAGCCTGGCCTCAAGGCTCACCTGGCCACCAGGCGGGCGAAAAGAAAAAGAGAAGAGAAGAACCAAAACCAGCCCAGACCCGCTCCGGGAGGAAGGCAGGCCCACGTCACTCCCCAAAGCCGAACATCTCGGCTTCCTTCTCCTTCCAGAAGGCGAAGCTCCGGTCGATGTAGCCACAGATGTCTTCGCTGTTGAAGCTGCCCCGCTGGGGGCCGGACCCCAGCCTCTGTGCTGCGGGCTCGGGGCCGCCGGGACCGGCGTGGGGCAGGGGCCTGAGCGGGGTCAGGCCCGACTTGCGGCCGGGCTCCGCGTCCCGAGCGGGACCGCGGCTGGAGCCGAAGAAGCGGGCTTTGATGTCCTCGAAGCTGTCGGTCCAGGCACGGCGGCCGGCGGCCACCTCATCGGTCACGGCCTTGTGGAAGGCGCGCGCCGCCTCCCAGCCGTGGGCGCCCAGGTGCTCGAAGACCTCGAAGCACAGCAGGTGGCGTGTCCTGCGCTCCTCGGCCGGCAGGTCACACTCCAGGAGCTGGAAGTAGCCCAGCATGAAGAGGTCCAGCGTGAGGCTGCCGTAGGGCACGGGCGCCCCGTCCACGTGGGGCAGGAACTGCTCGGGGGACAGGGGCCCGCGGGGCTGCCGGCTCAGCCGCCGCAGCTGCCGGGCGGGCACGTGGGCCAGGATGGCCTTCCAGTGGCCCAGCAGCTGGGCGATGACGCTGCGCTGCTGCCAGAGGCGGCTGGGCCGCGGGCTCTCGCTGGGCGGCGGGGAGGGTGGTGGAGGGCTGCCGACGGCCTCCTGCCCCCGCAGCCCTGCACGCTGCGCCTCCAGGGTCCTGCAGGCCGCCGTTTTGAGTGCCGGCATGTAAGCCGACTTCTTCCAGTGGCTGAGGAAGAGGGTGACGATGCGCTCCTTGCGGAGGCTGACCAGGTCTGGGCCTGGCACGGCGCCCACCTCTGATGGGGCCTCCTCACAGCTGATGCCGGAGTCGCTGGCCTCCTCCGTGTCACCCGGCCCAGGGTTCTCTCCAACTGGGCCGCCACAGGGGGGGACGGGGGCAGGCCAGCAGCCCCTCGGGCATGACCCCAGCTGGGCCCCCAGCTTGCAGGGGCCAGGGCTTGGGGTGCAGGGCCGGCCGGGGGCTGACTCAAAGTTGCCACGGAGTGTCCGCACAGACACCCCACTCTCTTGGATCTCGCGCTGGGCCTCGCTCCTCGGGGGGCTGGCCAGGGCCAGCCTGTGGGCCTCCCTCTGGGCCTCCAGGGGTCCCCTCTCCTCGCCCTGCACCAGCCCGTTCACGCCCTTCAGGAGCAGGGACAGGCTACGCACCAGCCGGGCAATGTGGCTGCACCAGAAGGGCAGGGGCTGCCCACCAGGCGTGGCCTGCAAGGCCCCCTCCTCGGAGTCCCGGGGCTCGGCCTCTGCGGCCTCCAGCCCGGGCCCCGGGGACAGGAAGCGGCTGTTGACGGTGATGCTGACCAGGGGCTCGGGCAGCAGGGCCTGTAGCTCGGCCGCCAGCCGGCCCAGCTCGTTCTCGTACTCCTGGCAGCGGCGCCGGAGCTGCAGGTCAGCGATCTGCTTCTCCAGGTACACCAGGTCGTCCTCAGTCAGCAGCTCCCCGAAGGGGCCCAGGATGGCCTGGTGCGTCTGTGAGTACTGCCAGGCCGCCTGCTCCATGGGGTCTGCGCGCCCGCCGTCGTCCTGGACAGAGGGAGGGCAGGTCAGCGGGGACGCAGCCCACATGGTGTGCTCCTGCCAGACACAAGCTCCCCTGGGTGGCCTGGCCCCAGGGAGTCCTGGGGACCCTGGCTGGCCTCTGCCTGGGCTCAGAGGGTAAAGGAGGTGACAGGCCAGCCCCAGGCCGCAGCCCGACGCTCAGGGCAGTTCTCACCCCGGGAAGAGCCAGCCTTGCCCTCAGAAGAGGCAGGGGTGCCTCTGTTCTGCCACCCCCGAGCCCTCCTCTTCTCCTCCATGGTGAAGTCAAAGACTGTCCCCAGAACCCTCTGGTTCCCTGCACAGGATGTCCTGAGGGTGGGCAGTGTCCCCAAGGAAGGGCAGCCTCCGAGTTCTCACAGCGTGTGGCCAACTTCACCCCGGAACATCACCCTTCAGGGCTTCCCTGACGCCAGGATATAGCCCGACTGCGTGCTTGCAGTCTGTGGAAGACAGACACAGAGCCTCCAGCTGGGGTCCCTCTGGGTGGCTCCGTGCCCACCCGCTCACTCTCCCAAGACCCCTGAGCGAGGCCCTGTGTCTTCGCCGTCTCACAGGTCAGGGGCCTGAGCTCCTGCCTGGTTGCCAAGAAGCCAGGTGGGCACTCGGCATAATAAGCCCCACGAGGCCCGGGGCAGAGAGGGGTGTGTTCGGACCACAAGCATCAGGCTGGGAACTCGCAGCCAATGGCCAGGCTGTGTCCAAGCCCATCCCCTGCCCCTTCAGCCTGTCTTCTGTTCTGTGCTTCCCTGAGTTCTTCATACACCCTTGGCTCTGCCCTAAGGTCAGATTCTAAAAGGCCTCCGGGTTGTGGCAGGATGCCCCACCCACTCCTGCCTTGCTCCACCCCCAACCCCATGGGCGTCCTGACAGCAAGGACAGGCTGGGCCATTAGACCAGAGTCGCCCAACACTTCTGAGATGAGGGGGAAGGCATGCCGAGAACCCTGCAGGAGCCATTCCTCAGAAGTGCAGCTAACTCCGGAGCAGGGGGTTTTATTTCATTTGAAATAGCAGCTTTAAATAGCTGCAGCTGCTGGAACAGATTGAAGGCAGGAGGAGAAGGGGATGACAAAGGATGAGATGGTTGGGTGACATCACCGACTCGATGGATATGAGTTTGAGCAAGCTCCGGGAGTTGGTGATGGACAGGGAAGCCTGGTGTGCTGCAGTCATGGGGTCGCAAAGAGTCGGACAAGTTTGAATGACTGAACTGAAATAGCCACAAATGGCTGGCCTTATGGTACTGGCAGGGCAGCTCTAGACCAAGGGTTGCAGAATACATCATTCAAGACAAAGCCGCACCCCGTCAGGGTACAACTCTAGAACAGCTGTCCACAGGGCGGCCAGAGGGAGCCAGTTAAAATCCAAGTCAGACCAGAGCCCTTCCCTGCTCAGATTCTCAACGGCTCCCCGAAGGTCCTGTAATGCCTGCCTGTCCCCTCTCTGACCTCACCTCCGCGCGGCCTCCCCCTGCTTCCCACTTGGGCCAGTCCACCTTGCCTCCGGAGCGCTCGGAGGAGCGCTTGCTCGCTGTTGTCTCTACTCACAATCGCTTGTCCCTCATCCCCGGAGGGCTTGCCCTTCACTTCCGCCTGACTCCTGCTCAAGAACACTCTCCAGAGAGGCTGCCCCTGAGCACCCGGACAAAGCGGCCTCCTCCCCTTTCCACTGTCTTCTTTCCGTAGCAGTTGGACCCTCCCTCCCCCTTCCCACACCCCCAGCACAGTTGCCCAGTCACCCCGCCTTCCCTGATGGAATGGAAGCATTAAGGGGCAAGGCTGGTCCCCTTCACTGCCGAGAACAGAGCCTGATATGCGGTGGGCACGACATACAAATCGTGAGATCAAAGAACCCTTGGGCAACACATCCCCAAGGCAGGTGAAGGGGCACTGCTCCTGTCTCTTATAC
>SJXO01006464.1:73126-88900 GCA_006408615.1 Connochaetes taurinus
GGGTTGGGGGTGCCTTGATTTGGGCTGCCATGCAGGGGTGGGGGGCACCCAGCCCTGGCCTGGTCTCCCTGGGGTGAGGCTAGGAAGGGGATGTGTGTGGGGGTGAGGGGTAGTACCCCTGGAGGTTATGCCCCCTGTGTCTCTCCACCCTGGTGGGCACACACACCTACCCCCACTGGGTGAGCCCCCATCTCGAGGCCCAGCTCGTGAGCTCCCTCTGGAGGCAGCTTAACTCTGGGCTCTGGGTCAGGGGCTGGCGTCCCCCTCGTGCTCAGCACTCCTTGGCCTTACAAGGGATATGTGTACTCGTGCACACCTGCGGGCACACGTGCCCATTCACATGCATGCACACACACACACCCCGTTGCCAACTGTCCCGATGGTGCCGAGACAGACTGCCCGGACCTGCGCCCATGCTCAGCCCTGGGCACAGAGGGAACCCCAGCAAACCTGGCCGTGTTCTCAGCCCTGCACCTCAGAGCAGTGGCGCAGTGCCCAGGACCCACCCCATGGTCCCGGGGAGCCAGGGGCCAGGGAGGTCCACGTCTGGGCTGCAGGGGCCCCCACAATGCAACCCCACGTCTGCCCCAGGTCTGGGGCACCTCCACCATCCCCCCCGCCCCCAACACTGATTGGTGGGCAACCAGAAAGAATCCTAGACCTGGAGGCATCCAAACCCTGTCCCCCATCCCCAGCGCAGCCCTGCGAGGCCTCCGCTCTGGCCTCTGACCAGCAGGCACCAAGATGGCTGGCCGGGCCTGGCCAAGCAGAGACTGGGGCGCACAGGCCGCCGTGTGCGGGACTGCCCTTGCCGCCTGCCTTCCCAAGCCCCCCCTCAGGTGGCAGAGAAGTTCTCTACAAAGACGTGAGCCGTCCTCCAAGGACTCTAGAGCCAGGCTTGCTGCCTTTGGGTTTAAAGCTGAGCGTCGCAGGCGGGCCGACTCCATCTAGCAGGTGGCTTGTCTCCTGGCTGCCCCCCTGGTAGCCCTGACGCCTGAAAACACACGCCCGCCCCAGCTCGGGGCTCCAGCAGAGAGGGCCACCACTCACCCTTGACCGTCAGACCGAAGCGCCTCGGCCTGCTCCCTCCCGTGGGCAGCAATGGTGGGTGAGGGCCTTGGGGCTCCCAGGCTGGTGCTGGAGAGAGCCCGGGCCGGGCAGAGGAGCTGGATCAAACCTGCCCCACAGGGACGTGTGGTCTGGGCCCAGTGCTGGCCCCGCTGTCGGGTGGGTGGCTCGATCCACGGCTCCATTCAATATCCTCTCCTCTCCGTGTCCTGAAATCCTCGATCAGTTTCTAACAAGAAGCCCACGTGTCTGCTTTGCGCGAAGCCCTGCCCGTGACGACGTAGCTGGCGCTGCTGGGGTTAAGTCCCTTGGCTGCCTGAGTGTCCCTAGCTCCCTGCAGGTGGGCCGGATCCCTAACCCCCCGACGAGGAGGAGGCGACGGTGTCGGGTGGCCGCCCCGGCCTGGGGAAACCCCTCAGAAGAACCCCTTGGCTACAGCCACTGCCGCAGGGCCCTCCGTCACATCCCAGGACCCTCTGCACTCTGGGGCCACCAGGAGGGGAGCCTGGGGCCCAAGCGCTTATCTGCCCGTCGCCGGTGCCTCCTACCTCTCTCTGCAGACACTGGTGCCCGGAGCCCAGGAGCCCGGCCTTGGCAGGAGTGTCTGCCAGCCCTCAGCCTGGGAGGACCCTTGGAGGCAGAGACTGGGCTGTGAGTGAGCACAGGGAGCTGAGCTGTCTGGAGCCGTCGGGCGGCTGGGGGGGGGGGGGGTGTCACAGCGCCCGCCCCCCGGAGCAGGAGGCGTCACATTAATATTTGAAGGCGGAGGTGTCAGGTGGCCTGGCGAGCTTTGGGCTGGTGTGGAATCCCTTACCACCAGGCCTTAACCCTCCCCGAGACAGCAGCCGGGGGAGCAGACCCTCCCAAGAGGGAGGGGAGACCAGAGCTCCTTGGTCGCACAAAAGAGACAGCACAGAGGGGTCAACCAGGGCAGCGCTCAGGCACGGCTGGGAAACATTCGGGGAGGCAGGGTGCCTTCTCAGGGGTCCACGGCGGGGACGGGGCAGGGCTGGGACCGGGATCCTACTTGAGACCACCCCCCGTTGCTCCTGCCAGGACCGAGCCCCTCGGGTCACTGCTCCTTCAGTCCAGGACCACCAGCCTGGAGGGAGAGGCAGGCGAGTGAGCCTCTAGGGGAAGCCCGGCACCGGTGGGGTCCCTGGTACCCCCGCCGAGGATGCCAAGCCCTGGCTGCTGCTCGCCCGCCTGCCTTGGCACAGGGGACCCAGAAGGAAGACGAGGCTGCGCACGCTGGCTCCAGGTCAGGGGCTCCCCGGCCTGGGGTTCTGCGCTGTGACACAGATCTGCGCGCAGCAGCCATCTGCGCCGGGATCGGCCACCCCGGGACTTCAGGGGCGGGGTTCTCACAAAACACGCCACCTGCTCCCTGCCGTGTGCCACAGACCTGGGAATCTCCGGTCTTCCAGTGTGCACAACGCAGGCATGAGGTGGCTTAGGAGCCTGAAGGAGGGTTGAGTCAGACCCCAGACCCGATGGCTGGGGAACCCGGTGCGGACGGTCTGACGGACAGAGCGGGGCTGAGCCCCAGGCGCTGAGCCGGACAGAGCCTCCCTGGCCACCCCGGCCTGGGAGCCCTCGGGGCTCACCATACCCCCGCACCCCAGGTTGAATCTGCTCTCCGGGGTGAGGGGAAAGGGCCTCCCATTCCCGGCAGAGTGCAGGGCTCAGCTGGGGTGGAAGGAATAACAGGAAAGGCAGGACGTTGGTCCAAGGCCCAGGGGAACGGACCTTGGCCCCAGACCACCACGCCAGCAGCCTGGGAGGCCTCATGCCATTGGTCCCTGAGGCCAAATTCTGCTGTAACTCTCCCCAAGAAGCCCCAGGGAGTTGCTCAGCATCCCACAGGCCTGAGTTTCTCTGCCTTTGCTGGGACTTACCAGGAGCCCCTGGCAGGGCCTGGCACACTGTGGCACACATGCTGCTGTTAGCATGGTGTCACGAGGATCTCTGAATTTTAACCAGGATGGGGGTCTGCTGCGGTGGCCCCTGGTAACGGGAGTATTCAGGCCCCGGACACTAACCGAGTCTACAGGACCTGGGGGAGTGCTGCTAGCCTCTGGGGCCTGACAGCTAGGCGCGCCCAAAGTTGGTGGTCAGCCGGCCTTGGGTTGGTGACCTGCCCGTGGTCCGGTGTCTCTTTTTCTGTGTTTCTGATGAGATTTGAGCAGCGCCACGCCTGCCATGCATTATACATGGAGGACCGCTGTGGCGAGCCAGGTTACAGGCCTGTAACGCCACCCGGGCTGAGAAAATCATGACCCACAGATGGGTGCTGGACACCCAGGCACCATGGCTGAGATTGGGTTACGGACTGCCCTTCCCCCGGGGGGGGAGTAGTCTGCCTCAGGAAGCCCCTGGCCCTCTCTGGGCCTCAGTTTCCCCATCTGGACAGTGAAGGGGTCTGAGGGCCCCTCTGGACCCAGGGCGGGTGCAATTAGCCACTAAACTGGGCACTCAAGGCACCCCTCTAGCCCCCGGCGAGGCTCCTCCGTTACGTCACACAGATGAGAAAACCGGGGCTCACAGGTGTTCAGGGCTTGGGAGTCTCGCTGGGCCAAGAAGGGTCACTCCAAGTCTGGTGGGCGTGAGTATAAAGGTGGGCGGCGGCGAGCTGAGAGGCTGGGATCGCCCCCGCGTGGAGGGCTGTGCTCACCCTCCTGGACGGCTGCTCCTAGCTGCGTCAGCCTGGCCGGTCTGTCCCTCTCACACAGCCCACACCCTGGAGGTTTGGGGTGCAGGGAGCCCCCTCTAGCCACTGCCCAAGCCCTCCTCACTGTGCAGAGGTGACCCCAGGCCTGGGGAGCGGAAAGACGTGGCCAGGGTCAAGGTGGGGTGGCGCAGGCAGCGGGGGGAGCACCTGTCCAGCCTCACCCCCAGGCTGCCTCTCCCGGGACCCACGACGCCCTGGGGGCGGAAGCAGGTGGCAGGGTTGAGAGGAAAAGACAGGCTTTCACCGCCTACTCCGAGCCCGGCACAGGGAGAGGCCGTGCGGGCGACCTCTGGGCATCGCGTTTCCATCAGTATTGCACCGGCCCCCGCCTCCCCCAGTCCAGCAGCCCCAGCTGATGGCCTGCCCTTCTGTGGGGCTGAGCTGAATGTGGCGGGTCGAGGGTGACTCCAGACAGCCCCGGGTACAGCGGCTCATGGGGAGAGCTCATAGCCTGATGAGCCCGCCCCTCCGCCACACGGGCGGGGCAGGTGGACGGGCTGGACCGGGTGGGGAGGCTCCACGGGCCGCCCAGGCCAGTGTGGGGAATCCCAAGCGTGGCAGCCTCGTACCCCGCGGTGACACCAGGGGAGACCGCCAGCACCAGAAGGAACCCCAGAAAACCCGGCGTGGGCTGGTCCCCACAACCCCCAGTGGAGGGGTCAGCAGGGCGCCCAGAGTCTCCACCCCTAAGAGGGCCGGGCAGAGTGGCCAGGAAGGGTGGGCTGGTGTGCCAGGGCCTGGGGAGGGGGGCTGGGCACAGAGATCCTGCTCGGACAGAAGGCCCGGCCGTGGGCACTGCTGCGTGGGCTGGGGGCAAGCCAGAGACCCCCAGACAGGGGCCAGGAGGCACCTCCCTGCTAGCAGAGGGGTCACCCAGCCCACCTCCAGGCTGGCCCCAGGGCCCACAAAGAGGCTGGGGACACGGGTGCCAGGCCATCCCCAGCCTGCGGACTGTGGAGCTCCATCCACCACACCAGGAATCCGCATAGTTCCCCCAACTTCTGGAACCCAAGCCAGAAAGACAACTCTTGTCAAGCAATAGCCAATCAAAAGAAAGTATGGAAGTGAAAGTCGCTCAGTCGTGTCCAACTCTTTGCGACCCCATGGACTATATAGTCCATGGAATTCTCCAGGCCAGAATACTGGAGTGGGTAGCCAGCCTTTCCCTTCTCCAGGGGTTCTTCCCAACCCAGAGATTGAAGTCAGGTCTCCTGTATTGCAGGCGGATTCTTTATCAGGTGAGCCACCAGGAAAGCCCAAGAATACTGCAGTGGGTAGCCTATCCCTCTGCAGAGGAGGGATCCTCCAGAGGATCTTCCCAACCCAGGAATCGAACTGGGGTCTCCTGCATTGCAGGCGGATTCTTTACCAGCTGAGCCATCAGGGAAGGCCATAGCCAATTGAAGGGTCAGTAAACAGTAAACAGATTTCTTCAAGCAGTGACTGCAGTTCCTGTGTCTGAAACTAGGCTACCGAGACAAACCAGGACTCCAGTGCATGTGCCCTGAAGCACCCCCAGCCCCCAACCCGTGGCCACCCCGGGGCGGGTGTTGGGCAGTGGAGACTGGCTCTCGTGGTGGTGGCCGGGTGAGGACCATCCCACTGGCCCAGGGCCGGGGAGGAAGGCGGCTCTGCCTCCGTTGTCCTGGACAGTCCGCGGGAGATGCCCCGAGGGAAAGGGAGGCGCGGCAGCCTGGGGTGGGACCCGGTGTGGGGGGCACGGTGCCCCCGTGGGCCTCAGTGTTCTCACCTGAGGTGGGGGACAGCCAGTCCCAGGGACACCTTCTGAAGGGGTGGCCAGTACAGAAGACTGCGGCAAAATCTGTGCAGGTTGGCACGAGTCGTCAGTCACTGCCCGGGGCCTGGCGGGGGGGGGCACTGGGGGGAGCCTGGACCCCACGCTGATGGAGCTGCTGGGCTCCCCCTGCACACCTGCACGCCCACTGCGCCACTGATTCAGCAAACACGCGTGGCCCGTCAAGGGCCGGGGGGCCGGGTACATGGGGTCCCTGTCCTTGCAGAGGCAAGGCTGGGCAAGGTCACGTGCCCAGATGGGAGCCCGCCTGGAACTGTCCCCTTCTGGGCTGCACAGGGCTGGCCCGCCTCCTGGGGTCACACCCGCCCGAGGATCTGGGACCCCACTCCCACCCCCGGGGTGTCCTCAGTCTGACCCAGCCGTCTGGCCTGAGTGTGAGCTTGGGCTCTGTGGCCTGGGTGGCGGGCAGATCTCAGCGGAGCTCCAGCCGTGGCCCAGCCCTGGTCCCCCTTGTAGCCCCGGTCCCCTCACAGCCCAGGGCCAGGCCCTCCCCTGCTCCCTCCCGACCATGCAGTGTCCAGGTGAGCTCCCCGCCCATCAGCACAGGGGACCCGGGAGGGAAGGGGCCGCGAGGCTCACCGGCCGGGTGCTGTCCCGCAGGTACTGGGCACAGTCGCGGTGGCCGTGGTACTCCGCCAGCTCCGCAGCCGTGTAGCCGTCATCGTCCCGCAGGGCGGGGTCCACGCGGTGAGACAGCAGGGTCTGGCAGCACTGCAGGAGGGGGGCGGACACGTGACCACCGCCAAGTCCCCGCACCCCCCAAGCTTAGCCACCCAGGCCTGAGCCCCCGCCTGACCCGGGCCGCCCTTTCTTGGCGGCATGGGGTCCCACAGGCACCAGCACTCCGAATCCGGGGTGGGAGCCCCAGGCGCCCTTGCTTGGAGGCTCGCTGAGGGCCCAGATGGTAAGCAGGTGGCACAGCGGGATCCCAGCCAGGCCGCCCGACCCTGACTTTGCCCCTATAGCCCAGGCCTTGGGTTTAAATATGGAGCCAGTTTCCATCTTTACAGCAACTCCTGGAGGGGTGTCCATTCTCACACTAAGAAACTGGGGTGCAGAGGCTAAGAAAGATGGCTCCGCCCCCAGGTCTCCGGGCGGTGCCCTCGCCCACCTTGCCCGGCCTGCTCCCTGGCCTCCGCTCAGGCCTGGTGCTCAACAAGGCCCTCCTCTTGGCTCCAGGCCCGGGGTGAGCTCCGGCAGGCCTCACTCCATCTCCAGTGTCTCCATCTCTGAGCGTCCGGCTCCTGCGCTGGCCTCACATGCCCCCTCCCTGGGTCAGGCTGGCGCTGGGCCCCTAGTTTCCCTCCTGGCTGGGCCCCTGGGACTGAGAGGAGAGGAAGGCAGGAGGCTCAGCAGCGAGGAGCAGAGGAGAGGATGGAGCGTGGAAAGTGAGAGGAGACTGGGCTTGTGAAGGCCCCTTGTGAAGGAGGCTGCGGTAAGGGGGTGTGCACCGCAGGAGTGCGCTGTCTATCTAGAGCCTGGGGGGCAGGGGTCACAGAGAAGCAGAGTGGAACGGGGGGCACTGTGGTGTGGGGCCTGAGCCTAGATGGATCTGGGGCAGCGGCCCTGGGGACAGGGAGAGGAGGACTTCACTGCAGTGACGGCCACCAGGGCGGGTGCCTGTGAGCCAGGGGTGGGAAAGCGGATGTGGACCTGAGCAGAACGGTCTGTGCCAGTGCCTCCATTTTTCTACAAATCTGAAACAATTCTAAATTCTTCTAAAATAAGAATTTATTTTAAAATACAGAGTGGGCATTATCAGAGAAATGCAAATCAAAGCCACCATGAGGTATCATCTCACGGCAGTCAGAATGGCTGCTATCCACAAGTCTACAAGCAATAAATGCTGGAGAGGTGTGGAGAAAAGGGAACCCTCTTACACTGTTGGTGGGAATGCAAACTAGTACAGCCACTATGGAGAACAGTGTGGAGATTCCTTAAAAAACCGGAAATAGAACTGCCATATGACCCAGCAATCCCACTGCTGGCCATACACACCAAGGAAACCAGAATTAAAAGAGACACATGTACCCCAATGTTCATCGCAGCACTGTTTATAATAGCCAGGACATGGAAGCAACCTAGATGTCCATCGGCAGGCGGATGAATAAGAACACTGTGGTACATATACACAATGGAGTATTAGTCAGCTATTAAAAAGAATGCATTTGAAGCAGTTCTAATGAGGTGGATAAAACTGGAGCCTATCATACAGAGTGAAGTAAGTCAGAAAGACAAACACCAATACAGTATACTAACGCATATGTATGGAATTTAGAAAGATGCTAATGATGACTCTATATGTAAGATGGCAAAAGAGACACAGATGTATAGAACGGACTTTTGGACTCTGTGGGAGAAGGCGAGGGTGGGATGATTTGAGAGAATAGCATTGAAACATGTATTATCATATGTGAAACAGATCTCCAGTCCAGGTTCGATGCATGAGACAGGGTGCTCAGGGATGGTGCACTGGGTGACCCAGAGGGATGGGATGGGGAGGGAGGTGGGAGGGGGTTCAGGATGGGGAACACATGTCCACCCATGGCTGATTCATGTCAGTGTATGGCAAAAACCACTACAATATTGTAAAGTAATTAGCCTCCAATTAAATTAATTTACAAAAAAATAAAATTAAATAAAATACAGAGTAGCGTGGGGTGATCGTATTTCCTGGATGATCGTAATTTTCCGGAACTGTTGACAAATTTAAGACCCAAAAGGCGATCAATAACGTGTGGACTCTGCTTCTGTCCTGGTTACAGCACAACCAGAGACATGGATATGAGACAGGTATTGGACAGGCTGGAGAGTAGATGGCATGGAGAAGCTATCGTGGGACTTCCCTCGTGGTCCAGTGGTTACAAACCCACCTGCCAAGGCAGGGGGACGTGGGTCCGATCCCTGATATGGGAAGACCCTTCATGTCGCAGAGCAACTAAGCCTGTGCGTCGAAAGTACCAAGCCCGAGTGCTGCCAGTACTGAGGCCTGCAAGCGCTAGAGCCCAGGCCTGCAGAGAGACGCCACCGCGATGATGAGAAGGCCCTGCACCCCAACGAGGAACCACTCCCACTCGCCACAAGCGGACGAAGCCGGAGGGGTGGGGGGGCAACAAGGAAGACCCAGCACAGCCAAGGGCCGAGGACTTCCCACAACACAAAGACGGAGAAGGAGGGCGGTTCTCAGCTCTGAGGTTTGGGTTCCCTTCTTTTCCCACTGAGGGAGCAGGGTGACGGCCTCATGAACCCTCGGCTTATCTGCTGAAACGCCGGGACTTATTTGAAAAAAGACGATGCTGCTTAAAAATAAAGATGGCAGGGTGCTGCTCCGGCCACCCTTGGGATTGTGGAGGCTGTGGCTGGTAGGGGCAGGATGCTGTCTGAGCCATATCACGCTGGCTCAGGGCCTTTCCGGCCACCCGTGGTCTCCCACCCCAGGCCCCTCTGGACACCACCCCCATCATCTGCTTGGGTACAGGACACCAGGGACCAGCCAAGGCCTCTCTGGACGCCACCCCCATCATCTGCTTGGGTACAGGACATGGGGGACCACCTCAGGACCATCTGGACGCCACCCCCACCACCTTCTCAGGTACAGGACACGGGGGACCACCTCAGGCATTTCCAGATGCCACCCCCATTATCTGCTCGGGTACAGGACACCAGAGACCACCCCAGGCCCCTCTGGACACCACCCCCACGGCCTTCTCGGGTACAGAACATGAGGGACCAACCCAGGCCCCTCCAGACGCCACCTCCATTATCTGCTCGGGTACAGGACACCAGGGACCACCCCAGGCCCCTCCAGACGCCACCCCCATTATCTGCTTGGGTACAGGACACCAGGGACCACCCCAGGACCCTCTGGATGCCATCTCCACTGCCTTCTCGGGTACAGACATGAGGGACCACCCCGGCCCCTCTGGACATCACCCCCATCATCTGCTCAGGTACAGGACACCAGGGACCACCCCAGGCCCCTCTGGATGCCATGCCTATTGTCTGCTTGGGTACAGGACACCAGGGACCACCCCAGGACCCTCTGGATGCCACTCCCATCATCTGCTCGGGTACAGGACACGAGGGACCACCCCAGGCCCTTCCAGACGCCACCCCCATCATCTGCTTGGGTACCGGACACCAGGGACCACCCCAGGCCCCTCTGGACACCACCCCCACCATCTGCTTGAGTACAGGACACCAGGGACCACCCCAGGCCCCTCTGGATGCCACCCCCATCATCTGCTTGGGTACAGGACACCAGGGACCACCCCAGGCCCCTCTGGATGCCATGCCTATTGTCTGCTTGGGTACAGGACACCAGGGACCACCCCAGGACCCTCTGGATGCCACTCCCATCATCTGCTCGGGTACAGGACACCAGGGACCACCCCAGGCCCCTCTGGATGCCATGCCTATTGTCTGCTTGGGTACAGGACACCAGGGACCACCCCAGGACCCTCTGGATGCCACTCCCATCATCTGCTCGGGTACAGGACACGAGGGACCACCCCAGGCCCTTCCAGACGCCACCCCCATCATCTGCTTGGGTACCGGACACCAGGGACCACCCCAGGCCCCTCTGGACACCACCCCCACCATCTGCTTGAGTACAGGACACCAGGGACCACCCCAGGCCCCTCTGGATGCCATGCCTATTGTCTGCTTGGGTACAGGACACCAGGGACCACCCCAGGACCCTCTGGATGCCACTCCCACCATCTGCTCGGTGAGCCCACGGGGCTGAACGCTGGCCTGCAGGGTGATGGGGGGGGTGTGTGGCTGGGGGGTGGGAGGAGCAGGTGGGAGCCCTCAGGCTCCTGAGAGTCAGGAAGAAGTATTCAGCCTTGCTGCTGGGCATGGGGGCAGCATGCCTCTCTCAGATTTATCAAAAGGACCGCGCGCCTTCCCAGGACTCTGGGTGGCTGCCCTGTGCTGCTCGTGGGCCACCTGGGCCCAGGAACACTTGAGGTTCCAGCGGGAAACAGCTGTCCAGAACCGAAGTCCAAAATGGGATACTGGGTTGCACCTCGATAAAACACCCGCCCCCTGCCCCTCGACTAGCCTCTCCGGGGCCTGCGTGGACGGCGACCAGCCGACCCGGGGGCCGTGGGAACGCCGTGGGAAGACTCGGGAGATGTTGCGGATGCACTGACCCACTTTGGAGCCCTGCCGGGTGGTTCTGGGGAAGGCAGGCAGAAGAGTCTTCCCACGTGTTTGCCTCAGACACACTCCACTCAGACACGGCCTTGCCTTCGCAGGAGGTCCGTGGGCAGGTGGCGCCAATGCAGGGCCAGCGGCTCACGGCCGGGTCCACTCCCAGGGCTGGCCCTCAGGTGTCGGAACGCTGACCCTGCCTACTCCAGGTTTCCGGATGCCGTTTCCTGGGCCACGTGCGCCCCTAGGTTTATCTGGTCACAGTGAAGGGGCTGACCTCACACCCCTGCGGGGCTCTGCTCCCAGGCTGCTCAGAGCAGGGGGCCAACAGACTCCCTCCTGCGAGGACCAGCGGGAAGCCTGACCCCTGAGCTGACACCCGGGGAGTCTCTGAGTGAAGGGAGGCGTCCTGCACTGAGGGCAGAGCGTGGGCTTTATTCCCAGAGAGATCTGAGTCTGAGTCTTCATCCTGGGCAATGGCTGCCCCTCTGGGGCTCGGTTTACCTGTCTGTAAAAGGGGCTAATAATGTGTATCCTATAGGGTTGTGTTGAGGGTTCGGTGACTCATTCACAGGAAGTGGTCCAGGACTGCCAGCTCCCGGAGGCTCCCCTGCCCACCCTCTGCCCCACAGCGCCTTACCTCCATCTGCCCATTCTCCGCTGCATCGTGGAGGGGGGTGCCCCCCCAGGAGTCTCTCATGATGGGGGCGCCCATCAACAGGAGCCGGTCCAGAATGGGCGTGTGGCCTCCCCGAGCAGCAAAGTGCAGGACGGTGGCCCCCTCGTCATCCCGAGCTGTCAGGCCAACGTCCGTGAAGGTGACCTACGAGCGGAGGAAGGGGGAAGGGCCAGCTGAGGCCGACGGGGGCAGCCACTCCCTCCTCGGGGCAGGCGGCCCTGGGGACAGGGCTGCCTCCTCTGTGCGCCCCGGGCAGCCTGGGTGGGTGCGTGGGAGGGCAGCAAGCTCGGTGGTTCTACTGCGAGATTCCACAGCCCCCAAACTTGCCCCAGCCCAGATCTTAAGCTGAACATCCCCAGGGGTGTTCCCACTTCAAATAAAGAATGCCTTTGGGCAGCACCCCAGGCCAGTAAACAGGTGTTTGCTGATGAAGGGAGGACCTCCTGGCAGCAGGCGTGTTTGCATCCTGACCGTGACAGCTCCAGTGCCAAGATGCAGGGTGCTGGGGGCAGGCCTGGGCAGCCTTCCTCAGCACGCTGTGGCCTGGGCCCCATCCCAACGGCAACCTTTCGGTCAGCCCTCCTCACAGCCCTTGTCGGCCCCGCTGTGAGGGGACCCGTGGGCTCTGGCCAGCGGCCCCCAGCCTGGACCGTGTGCCCCCAGGGCAGCCACGTGACCCCTGCCAACACGAAGCCAGAAGGGGCTCTTCTTCCACCTTCCCGCCGGAAGGGCCGGTGCATGTGGTGTCACCCCTTTTTTCTCCCTCTTACTGCTTTGAACGCGGCCAACCTTCTCCATGAAGGCGAGGCCAGGAGAACAGCAAGGATGTGACCGGGTGTGAACGGCCTGCTGTGTTTCCTATGTGGAAGGGATAAGCTTTCAGTGGTTTAATTCCCAGGGCACTGCAGCCAAATGCTGGCTGATCTGACATTCAAATGTGTCTGTCAGAAAAAGGATAGTGAGCTGGGAGGAGAGCACCTCCCATCAGTCAGCTCCGCTAGGGGAGCAGGGCCCCAGCCCTGAGTGGGTCAGCCAGGCTGGATGCTGCGCCCCCTGCCTGTGGTCCATCCTGCAGGAGGCGGGGTGGGGAGGCCCATGTGGAAGAGCCTTTCTGGCCCTGGGACCCTCGGCCACAGCTGCTTCTTCCTGGGATGAGCCCCTGTGAGGCTGCCCTGGCGGGGGGCTGTCTCTTAACCCACCACTCCGAGACGCCGCGCATCCCGCTGACTCACTCCCACCATGTGTGCTAAGCATGTGCTGCCTTTGCGCCCCACAGCCAGACCAGGCCAGGACTCAGGCTCCCAAAGCGCTGGGAGTCCAGGTCTGGGGACAGGCACCTTTCTGAAGTTCACTATCTGAACTACAGGCGAGAGGATGGAAGCACAGCTCCATCCGAGGGCCAGGGCGGGGCCAACGCTGGGAGCTTTCTCCCAAGCGGGGCTGGCCCTGTAGGAGCAGCTGCAGAAGGGCAGCTGGGGGGCGGCACAGCTGGTGCAAAAGTGGGTGCCGGCGGGTGCTCCAGGGGTGAAGGGCCAGCCTGGGAGAGGCGGTGGTGAAGGGATGCTGGAGCCGACTGCTGGGGGCTTCTGAAGCCAAGGTGAGTGGCGTGGCAGGAGGCCAGAGGAGATCACTCCTTCCTTCCCTCACGCAGCATCCCCACAGCTCTCACCAAGTGCCAGGCGCAAGGAGTGGAGCAGCGGGACTGAGTCCCTTCCCAGCCACCTCCTGCCCATCTGCCCCTCCCGGGAGAGATCTCCCCACTCTGACCCTTGACTGGGTCATGGAGACCCTCCATAATGGAGACCCTCAGAGCGCCCGGACCCCCCACAGGCCTGGTTTTCCGGGGTGGGGGCGGAAGTCCCCAGCCCTGGAGAAAGTCTTGAGAAGGCATCCTCCCCCATCAAGGCCACTCTGGGTTCCTTCTGGAAAGAGGCCCAGATGGTGCCCCCATGGGTCCAGAGGGAAGAAGAGTGGGGCTTGTGGGGCTCCCCGCCGGGGTCTGGGTGGCCGGGCATGGACAAGTGGCCAAGCAGCAGGGCCAGGCGCTGCCTGGGCCGCCCACCCTGAGAACCCGGACACCCACCAGGACTCCTCGGGGCGGTCGGGAGAGCCCGCAGGGGGTGCTGCACACCCCCAGCGTCCTGCAGGGGCGGGGCCAGCCCACGGCCACCCCCAGTCGAAGCTCCCCGCTGTGCCCTAGACTGGGCCTGGCACGTGGGTGCTCTAAGGCGCCCAGGCACATCTGACCCGCCCACCACCCCGTGGTCTCCGAACTTCCTGTGGGCGATCCGAGACCCAGGGCGTGGCGCCTCCGCCCCAGCCGGCCCCGCTTGCTAGGCGGGAGCAGGGGCCAGCCTCCGCGGACGCCCCCACGCCCCGCGCGCGCACCCGGCGCCCCCTTACCAGCCAGACGACGAGCGCGTAGTGGCCGCGGGCGGCGGCGGCGTGCAGCGCGCTCGTGCCGTCGAGGGCGCGCAGGTGCACATCGGCGCCGCAGTCCTTCACGAGGAACTGCGCCAGGTGCAGGTGGCCTTCCTGGCAGGCCAGGTAGAGCGGGGAGGCGCCGCTGCGCGTCCGCCGGTTCACGCCGCTGCGGAGGAGGCCGGGCTTCAGAGCGCGCTCGGCCGGGGGTCGCGGGGAGCCGCTCCGACCTAGGGCCCAGATCCGGGCAGGGTGGCCCGGCACCTGGCTCTTTGCGGCCCCCCACTACCCGCCCAGCTTATGCGCACCCCAAGGAATCCAGCTCCCTCAACTCGTCCTCAAGCTGTGCGCGTCGCCAGGGGTTGGCCGGCAGGGGTCTCCTCTTAGGGTGAATGGCCCAGCAGGGCCCGCAGTGGGCGGCTCAGGGAACCTCCGGACCTGGGGCCTGCTCCGTGCAAAGGATCATTGTGAGCAGGACACTAGTCCTTCCCGGCGCTCGCCGGCATCCGTATTCCAGGCCCCCCGTGTGGACAGACTGGGGCAGGGTAGTCAGGTTTCCGCATCCGGCCTTGCTTCCATGTGGTCACGGGGTCAGGTGAGTTCTCCCTCCCCTCTGAACCCCTGCAGGGAGCGGGAGCCCCCTCCCCCAAACCGGACCCCACCCCTGTTGACAAAGACTTCCTCTTGGGCTCCTGCGGTCTCTGTCCATGGGCATGTGGGCCATGGGGCAGCGGGCCGTCCCTGTGCATGTGTGTGTTTTAATGTGAAATCACCCGGCGTTTCAAATGACAGAAAGTACTTCTAATACTATGGTTTTTCCTGTGGTCATGTATGGATGTGAGAGTTGGACTGTGAAGAAGGCTGAGCACTGAAGAATTGATGCTTTTGAACTGTGGTGTTGGAGAAGACTCTTGAGCGCCCCTTGGACTGCAAGGAGATCCAACCAGTCCATCCTAAAGGAGATCAGTCCTGGGTGTTCTTTGGAGGGAATGATGCTGAAGAGGAAACTCCAGTACTTTGGCCACCTCATGTGAAGAGTTGACTTATTGGAAAAGACTCTGATGCTGGGAGGGATTGGGGGCAGGAGGAGAAGGGGACGACAGAGGATGAGATGGCTGGATGGCATCACTGACTCAATGGACATGAGTTTGGGTGAACTCCGGGAGTTGGTGATGGACAGGGAGGCCTGGCATGCTGCAATTCATGGGGTCGCAAAGAGTTGGACACGACTGAGCAACTGAACCGAACTGAACTTCTAATACAGCCAGTCTGAGAGACACTGTCTGGGGACTGTCTGGGGAAGACAGGAGAAGCAAGTCTTAAAGGCCTTGGAAGCGAGAGGTCTGAACGGCAGCACTGTGGCGGAGTGGCCAGGACGGCCGGCCAGCTAACAAGAGCCCCGCAGGAGAAGAGGTGTGGTCAGAGGCTCGAGGGAGAAAGGCCAGCTCAGGTGAGGGTGGACAGTGTCCTTCTCCCAGCCAGGACAGCCGTCCTGCGAACAGGCGGCGGCGGCAGGCCACAGATGCTGCACCCCCAGACGGCCAGTTACACGCCCGGGTGTCTTCCGTGGGGCCAGGACCGCAGCCGGGCCCACGATGGGGAAGGGGCGGGGGGCAGCAGCCTCTTAGCTGGGCCTGTCCCCTCCCTGCCTGTCGTTCTCGCCCATCCGCCGACTCGCCCCAGTGGGACCGGGCCTGTGGAGGGAGAATCCAGGCCCCACCTGGGGGGCTCACTGCCCTCAAACCCAGGGCTCACTCTGCTCCCTTCCGGACGCGTGAGCGGCGACCTTCGCGGCCCAGCGGGGAACGTTAGCCCCTGAGACGCCACCAGGCCGCGGGCGCGGTCTGAGCCTGCAGGGGCTCTTCTGCTCCGGCTGCGGAAGCAGCTTCCGGGCTTTCACCG
>SJXO01006465.1:0-30670 GCA_006408615.1 Connochaetes taurinus
GTGGATTCATGTCAATGTATGACAAAACCAATAGAGTATTGTAAAGTAAAATAAAGTAAAAATAAAATTTAAAAAAAAAAGAATTATACAGAAAGGATCTTAAGGTCTGAGATAACCACTATGGTGTGATCACTCACCTAGAGCCAGACATCGTGGAGTGTGTACTCAAGCGGACCTTAGGAAGCTTTATCACACGTAAAGCTAGTGGAGGTGATGGAATTCCAGCTGAGCTATTTACAATCCTAAAAGATGATGCTCGTAAAGGGCTGCACTCAATATGTAAGCAAATTGGAAAACTCAGTCATGGCTACAGGACTGAAAAAATTTTCATTCCAAACTCAAAGAAAGGAAATGCCAAAGAATGTTCAGACTACCATAAGATTGTAGGTATTTCACATGCTAGCAAGGTAACACTCAAAATCCTTCAAACTAGGTTTCAACAGTACGTGAGCTGAGCACTTCCAGAAGCACAAGCCGGATTTTGAAAAGACAGAGGAACCAGAAATCAAATTACCAACATCCACTGGATCATAGAGAAAACAAGGGAGTTCCAGAAGAACATCTACTTCTGTTTCATGAACTAGGCTAAAGCCTTTGATTGTGTGGATCACAACAAACTGTGGAAAATTCTTAAAGAGATGGGAATACCAGACTACTTTACCTTCTCAGGTCCCTTGAGAAACCTATATGCAAGTTAAGAAGCACGTACAACTAGAAGTGGAACAAGGGACTGTTCAAAATTGATAAATCAAGGCTGTATATTGTCCTGCTACTCATTTAACTTCTATGCAGAGCACATCATACAAAATGCCAAGCTGGACATGTCGGAATCAAGATTACTGGGAGATATATAAACAAGCTCAGATATGCAGATGATACCACTCTAATCGTGGAAAGTGAGAAACTAAAGACCCTCTTGATGAGGGTTAAAGAGGAGAGTGAAAAAGCTGACTTGTAACTCAGTGCTCAAAACCTAAGATCATGGCATCTAATCCCATCACGTAGGGGGAAAAGTGAAAACAGTGACAGATTTTATTTTCTTGGGCTCCAATGTCACTGCATACAATGACTGCAACCATGAAGTTAAAAGACCCTTGCTGCTTTGAAGGAAATTTATGACAAACAAAGATAGTATTTTAAAAATCAGAGATATCACTTTCCTGACAGAAGTAAGTATAGTCAAAGCTATGGTTTTCCCAGTAGTCATGTACTGATATGAAAGTTGGACCATAACAAAGGCTGAGCATTGAATAATTGATGTTTTCATATGGTGCTGGAGAAGACTCATGAGATTCCCTTAGACAGCAAGGGAATCAAACCAGTCAATCCTAAAAAAAATTAACCCTGAATATTTATTGGAAGGATTAATGCTGATGCTGAAGCACCAATATTTGGCCACCTGATGAAAAGATTCAGCGCACTGGAAAAGGCCCTGATGCTAGGAAAGATTGAGGGCAAGATGAGAAGGTGGCCACAGAGGATGAAATGGTTGGATGGCATCATCAACACCATGTACACGAGTTTGAGCAAACTCTGGGAGATAGTGAAAGACAAAGAAACCTAGAGTGCTGTAGTCCCTATGGTCACAAAGAGTTGGACACATCTTAGTGACAGACTAGCAATACCAACTTTTCTTTTGTGATGTTGTTCTACTTGGAAGTTCATAATTCTCTATCTCTTACAATAGTATCTGCATTTGAATATGTGGTCTCTGCCACAATTTTCAGGTTTTCTTTGTCAGAGTGTTTTTCACCAGTCAACTCAGTTTGTGTTTTGGATATGTCTTCTGCTTACTATTGGCCAGGTGGAGCTTGGTTCCATTTTTTAACCAAGCAACTGTTTTATCTTAGTTGTAGCAAAGCTGTTTAGTTTAGGTTGGTGGTTGTAGGTTATGCCACTGTATGAGAATATCTAGATAAGACTGTTGGCCTTGTTCCCTGCTCAAATGACTCTGAGGTATGGTCTTCATGATTTTCTAGATTCGCTGGTCAGGCTTCTTATTCATTTGGGACTGTGCATTATATTCAGCAATAGATGACACTATATATTACCTTCCCTGAGCTGGTAGGCAGCAAAATGAAATGCAGCACCTACACAGCTTGATTGTGGGCTCAAAGCAGGAAAAAGCATATACTGAATATCCTTGTCATGTAAGGCCACTGATTTTGTTTTGCAAACAACTGAACATACCAGCTATGTTCTCTATTCAATTGCCACTATAATTAAAGCAGTTTGATGGACTATGCAGCTTCCTGTGTGCCCCACTAAGTTTCCACCTTTGGACAATCTAAAGATTGTATTCAACAATAAATGCAGCTATGAATTAGTTTTCCTTTCTGGGCATAGTTGTACAAGCAGCACCAAGCCAACTTAAGCTGCACATTCCTGGGTCACACGGGATCATTCACTTTGCTCTCAGAGGAATCTTCTCTGCTCTCTCATCTCATGACTCAAGAGTTCCTGGATTATGCAGTTTCCAGGTGTTCTCACCGGCTCTTCCTTACACATTGATCTAAGGTCTATGCTACACAGTGGGTGAGGTTATGACTCAGGTTCCTGCATAGGCAAGACTGGAAAAGCTCACTTCACAAAAGCCCCCTATTTTCCCAAACAGGCTGACTGTTGGTGACAGGCCAGGAGCTGTGATCTTCAGTGGGTTCAGCTTTTCAGCTTAGTTTGGGTTTTGTTGTTGTTCAGTCATTAAGTCTTGTCTGACTCTTTGTGACCTCATGGACTGCAACATGTCAGGCTCCTCTCTCCTCCACTATTCTCCCAGCGTTTGCTCAAATGCATATCCATTGAGTTGGTGGTGCTAACCATCTCTCCTGTTGCCTCTTTGTCATTTTGCCTTCAATCTTTCCCAGCTTCAGGTTATTTTCCAGTGAGTCTGCTCTTCATATCAGCTGCCCAAAGAACTGGAGCTTCAGCAACCGTTCTTCCAATAAATATTCAAGATTGGTTTACTTTAGGATTAACCAGTTTGATGGAGATTTGCAGTTCAAGGGACTCTCAAGAGTCTTCTCTGGATTCACAATTCAAAAGCAACAATTCTTTGTTGTTCAGCCTTCTTTATGGTCCAACTCTCACATCCATACATGACTACTGGAAAAAAAAAAAAAAACATAGCTTTGATTGTACAGACATTTGTTGACAAAGTGATATCTCTTTTTAATATGCTATCTAGATTTGTCACAGCTTTTTTCCCCCAAGGAATAAGTGTCTTTTAATTTCATTGCTGCAGTCACCATCTCCAATGATTTTGAAGCCCAAGAAAATGAAATTTGTCACTGCTTCCACCTTCCTTCCCCCATTTGCCATGAAGTGATGGGACCAGATGTAATGATAATAGGTTTTGAATTTTGAGCTTTAAGCCAGCCTTTTCAATCTCTGTTTTGACTCTCATCAAGAGTCTTTTTAGTTACTCTTCACTTTCTACCATTAGAGTAGTATCCTCTGCATATCTAAGGTTATTGATATTTCTCCTGGAAATCTTGATTCCAGCTTGTGCTGTGAGCATACCAAAATCCAAGACTAGCAAAATTGTTTAATTATGGACATGGTTGGGAGGACCTGTGTTCCACTGAGTTCCTTGTTCAGACTGCACCTCTGATTTGGTTCTACAGTTGAGCAAAGCCACTTGTTGGGAGTTATACTTGCACTGTGCAGGTAGGAACTTAGTCTGCCAAAATCCATGTGCTTGTTGTTGGAATATCTTTCCCCATCACAATCAGATTCACAGTGATTAAGCCTTACAGATTTCCGTATAATCTTCATTGAGTATAACCACATTACAGATTTGCACTAATTGATCCACAATACTGCTTCTGCTGCTGCTAAATCACTTCAGTCGTGTCCGACTCTGTGTGACCCCATAGACGGCAGCCCACCAGGCTAAGAATACTGGAGTGGGTTGCCATTTCCTTCTCCAGATCCACATTACTAGAGTGCTGTATTTCACTTCTGGTCTCTATTCTTAAAGGAGAAATAATTGGCTCAGGGAAGACTTCTCAGTATGACTCTGCCATCCTGCTGGAAGGGCAGTACAGTCAGCACAGAATCATTTTTATTACTTTTCTAATGCAGTCTTTCTTGGTCTCAGTGTTGTCTTGTCCATAAATAGTTGTTAGTTTTTCTTCTTGTGAGGGGACAGCCTATCTCTTATAGCCAGGAACAACCTATGTCACCATCTTGGTGACATCAATCCTGAAACTTTTGCTTATTAACTTTTCTTTGGAGACAGCAGATTCTATACAGTAGTGGTACCACTCTATATCTCCTCAAGAATTAACGATTGCCAATCTGCCTTCATTTATGTCTGCTGCAAGACCTACTAGTATTACTGCATATTCTGTTTGTTTTCACTCAGTAACTCATCAAAATGCCTGACAAACTGATTTTTATCAAAAGTGCACAAGCAACACAACAGAAGAAAATAAAGTTGTCAGTAAATGGTACTGAAATAATTCAACCTTTATAGGTTACAAAATGATCTTTAACTTAAATATAACACTTTCTAAAAATATTAACTCAAAATGCATCAAAGAATGATATATAAATAGTAAAAGTTTCAAACTTTTCAATAAAACATCAGAGAACAATATTCAGAACCTAGGCTTTGATAAAGTATTCTTGTATGCAAGTATGGCTCAAAAAAATAAATTGTACTTCATCAATATAAAAATTTTGTTCTTTGAAAGACACTGTTAAGAAAATAAAGATTATAAGTTGTAGTTTGGGTGCAAATATTTGAGGACCACATAGTCATCAAAGGATTCGGATCTAGAATATATAAAGAACTATCAAAACTCAAATCTGGGTGGCTAATAGGTACATGAAAAGATGCTCAAAATCATTAATTACTAAATAAATGCAAATCAAAACTATAGTGAATTATCACCTCAAACCAGTCAGAATGGCTATCATCAAAAAGTGTACAAATAATAAATTTGTCAGAGAGGGTGTGAAGGGAAGGAAACCCTCCTGCACTGTTAGGAATATAAGCTGGTACAAGCACTATGGAGAACAGTATGTGGTTACTTAAAAAACTAAAAATAGAGCTATCATATGAACCTGCAGTCGCACTCCTGGGCATATATCTGGATAAAATCATAACTCTAAAAGATACATGCACTCCAATGTTCATAACAGCACTATTTATATTACTGTGCTATTAAACATAATGTAATAATGTCATTTGCAGCAACATGTATAAACCTAGGGATTGCAATACTGAATGAAGTAAGTTGGATAGAGAAAGACAAATATCTTATGACATCACTCATATGTGGAATCTAAGACAAATACTACAAATGAACTTACTTACATAACAAGAATAGAATCACAGACATAGAAAACAAATTTATGGTTACCAAAGGAGAAGTGTTAGATGGGACAAATTAGAAATTTGGGCATCACATATACCTACTACTAAATATAAAATTGACAAGCAACAAGGACCTACAGTATATGTATTACATATATATGTAGATGTATAACTGATTTACTTGGCTGTATGTCTGAAAGTAACACAACATTGTAAATCAGTTTATACTTCAGTGGAAAAAAATACAATAATTAAAAAAACACAGTAGTTAAAGGAAAGAAAAGATAATCCAATTAAAAAATAAGCTAAATCAAAGAAAAGACATTTCACTGAATGGGATATAAAGATGGTAAATAAGCACAACTTTTAAAAATGAACATGAAGAAAATTAAAATTAAAACTACAATGACATATCAGTATAAACTTTTTAAATTCAGCAAATAAAAATTTCAAGGTAAAATGTCATGGATGTGAAGAAATTGGACCACTCAGATATCTACTTAGGATGTAAAATTGTACATTTTGCTATGGAATATACCACTTTATAAAACAGCTGGAGAGTTTCTTAGAAAACTAAGCATGAAATTCTCATACAACTAGTAATTATACACATGAACATTTATTCCATAGGCATGAAATTTTTTGTGACCCTATGAACTGTAACCTGCCAGGCTCCCCTGTTCATGGGATTCTCCTGGCAAGAATATTGGAGTGGATTGCCATGCCCTTCTCCAGGGGGTCTTCCCAACCAGAGACTGAACCTTTTTATGTCTCCTGACTTGGCAAGTGGGTTTTTGGTTTGTTTGTTTGTTTACCATAGTGCCACCTGAGAAGTCCAATTACCATTTATAACCATACAATATATCCATTTTGTCCACCTCGCAACCAACTTCCCCTTTGATAATCCCTTATGTCCTCTGTACCTAGATTTTGTTTGTTTGTTTGTTTTGTTTATCATTTTTAAGTCCACAAACTAGTGAAATAATATATTTAGTATTTTTTTTCCTTCTTTTTTCACTTAACATATTATGCTCAAGGTCCATCCATGTTTTCTCAAATGACAAGATTTCATTATTTTATAGCTGAGCTGTCTTCCATTGTATGTATAAAATGCATCTTCTTTAATTATCTACCCTCAAAAGAACACAGGTTCTTTCCATATCTTGAATATTGCAAACAATGCTGTAATGAACACAGGAGAGAGTATATATATTTTAAATTAGTGTTTTTAAATTCTGTGTATAAATACACAGAAGTGGAGTGGCTGGCTTATACTGGAGTTCTAGTCATAATTTTTGAAGAATCTCCATATTGTTTTCTATTGTAGAGGGATCAATTTACATTTCTATCAGCAATGCAAACAGGGTCTCTTTTCGCCACCTCTCTAACATTTGCTACTTCTTATCATTTTAATAATAGCCATTTGAACATATTTAAGATAATATCTTAATGTAGTTTTCTTTTGTAGTTTCCTGATAAGTGATGTTGAAAATATTTAATGTGTTTTTTGGCAATCTGTATGTCTTCTTTGGAAAAATGTCTGAGTTATTTATATATTTTTATATTAACATTTTACTGGATAAATGATTTGCAAAAAATCCTCTTCCAGTCAGTGGGGTGTTTTTGTTTGTTTTAATGATGGTTTCCTTCACTTTGTGGTAGCCTTTTACTCTGATATTAGGGCTTCCCTGGTGGCTCAGAGGTTAAAGCGTCTGGCTGCAATGCAGGAGACCTTGGTTCGATCCCTGGGTCGGGAAGATCCCCTGGAGAAGGAAGTGGCAACGCACTCCAGTATTTTTGCCTGGAGAATCCCATGGATGGAGGAGCCTGGTGGGCTACAGTCCACGGGGTCACAAAGAGTTGGACACGACTGAGCGACTTCACTTCACTTTACTCTGATATAGTGTAATTTTTGAATTTTTGCTTTTGTTGCACTTGCCTTTGGAGTCAGTTCCATGAAAATATCACTAAGAATGAAGTCAATGAAGTTACAGCCTATGTTTTTAGTTAGTTTGTTTATATCTTTATAATTTTATCTGTCATTGCAGGAGCAATATAATCACATCAAAAATATGAAAATAAGAAACATAAAATCAAAATCACACACAGTCCCTCAATCTAACAATGGCTCATTTGGCAAGAATTAACTCCTACACTTTTTTGTATAATTGCATATGATTTTGCAAATTGGTTTGTTTTTCAAAACAGATATAAAATATACATGGTACAAATTTTGAAAATAAAGAGAATGGTGTATTAAACAATAAAGCAAGCTTCCCTCCAAGCATATATTTAGGCCTCCAGTCTTAATGCTGCCCCTTCAGCCACTATTACCAGTTAATTTTCTTCCATGTGTAGCCTACCAAATAATTTTATATGCATACATAAATTGTCTACTCTCCATTGTCAGCACACTATTATTATTATTTACAAAGTTTTAGTTTACTGTGTATACTGCTTGTATCTTGCTTTTTTTAACTTAACTTCCATGTTACTTTGAGATACTTCAACATGTAGTGTCTTTTTTCTGTTCTATTTATTTATTAAATATTGAAATATAATTGAATATTATAACTATATTACAATGGTATATTAATTTCAGTGTACAGCAAAGCTATTCAATTATACATATATTTTTTTTTCAATTTATTTTCCCATGCAAGTTATTACAGAGTATTGGGTAGAATTCCTTGTGCTATATAGTAAGTTCTTGTTGATCATCTATTTTATGTATAGTAGTGTATATATGTTAATTCAAAAGACTTAGAAAACAAGCTTATGGTTACCAAATGGGAAAGGTAGAGGGAATGGATGAATTAGGAGTTTGGGGTTAATGCATACAGCCTATACTTTATTCTATGAACTTTATGGTTTCAGGACATACATATAAGTGTTAATCCATTTTGAGAAAATTTTCAGTGTGGGTTAAGATAGAGATATAGGTTAATTCTTTAGTATGTGACTGTCCAGGTTTCCCATCATCATTTATTGAAGAGACTGCCTTTTTCTCCATTGTATATCCCTTGATCTTTTGACATAAATCAATTTTCCATACACATGTGAGTTTATTTCTTGGTTCTCAGTTCTGTCCCATTCATATATATGTCTGCTATTGTGCCAATAGCATGTTGTTTTGTTTAGAATAACTTTGTAGTATAGCTTGAAATCAGGTAGTGAGATGTATCCAGCTATGTTTTTCCTTCTAAAGATAATTTTGTTATTGGAAATCCTTTGTGGTCCTATGCAATTTTTAGAATTATTATTATTTTTTTAGTTCATTAAAATATGTCATGGGATTTTGGTAGGAATTGCTTTGAATCTGTAGATGATTTGGGGTAGTATGGACATTTTAGCAGTATTAATTTTTCTAAAACATGAGCACAGAATATCTTTCCATTCATGTATGTCTTCTTCAATTTTTTATTATTGTCTTAGAGTTTTAGAGGACAGATCTTTCACCACCTTGGTTAAACATAGTCCTAAGTATTTCTTTGTTTTGGATTCAATTGTAAGTAGGATTGTTCTCTTAATTTTGCCTTCTCTTAGTTATTACTAAATAGAAACACAACATATTTTTGCATATTGGTTTTGTATGTTGCAACTTGCTGAAGTTATTTATTAGTGCTATCAATATTTTTGTAGAGGCATTATGATTTTCTCTGCCTGCCTGCAATGTGGGAGACCTGGGTTAGATTCCTGGGTCAGGAAGATCTTCTGGAGAAGGAAATGGCAACCCACTCCAGTATTCTTGCCTGGAGAATCCCATGGACAGAGGAGCCTGGTGGGTTGCAGTCCACGGGGTGGCAAAGAGTCAGACATGACTGAGCGACTTCACTTATGAGTTTTTCTACACAGTATCATGTCATATGTGAACAGTGACAGCTTCACTTCTTACTTTCTGATTTGAATGGCATTTTTTATAGCTTAATTTCTGATTTCTGTGGTTAGATCTTCTACTTTTATGTTAAATAAAAGTAGTGTGAGTAAGTATACTTGTTTTGTTCCTGATCTGGGAGGAATGCCTTCAGCTCTTCACTGTTGAGCATGTTAGCTCTGAATTAGTCATACATTGCTTTGATTATGTTGAGGTATATTTTTTACTACATTTGTTTTGTTAAAAGTTGTTTTTATCATAAGTGAATTTTGACTATTAGCAAATTCTTCTGTGTCTATTGAGATGGTCATATTATTATTCATTTTGTTAATGTGTTGTATCCTATCTCTATGACACATTCCATTTGATCATTGTGTATGATTACTTTAATGCATTGTTGAATTCAGCTTCATAGATATTTTGTTGAGAATTTTTCCATGTATGAGTATCAAAAATATATGCTTGTGGTTTTTTGTGTGTGTGCTGTATATTTCTGGTTTTAATATCAGAGTGATAATGTCCCTGTAAAATATATTCAGGAGCAGTCCTTCAAAATTTTTCAAAAGTTTGATAAAGATAGACATTAAAACTGTGAGTGATTTCATAGAACACGTCAGTTAAACCATCTGATCCTGTACTTTTGTTGTTGGAAGGTTGTTGATTAACTATTCAGTTCCCTATGACTCATTGATCTATTCAGATTTTCTTTTTTAAAAAATTTCTAAACTTTATTATTATTACTTTACAATATTGTATTGGTTTTGCCATACATCAACATGAATACGCCATGGATGTATATGTGTTCCCAATCCTGAACCCCCCTCCCACCTCCCTCCCCATACCATCCCTCTGGGTCATCCCAGTGCACCAGCCCCAAGCATCTTGTATCCTGCATCAAACCTGGACTGGTGATTCGTTTCACATATGATAATATACATGTTTCAATGCCATTCTCCCAAATCATCCCACCCTCTCCCTCTTCCACAGAGTCCAAAAGACTGTTCTATACATCTGTGTCTTTTTTGCTGTCTCACATACAGGGCTATTGCTACCATCTTTCTAAATTCCATATATATGCGTTAGTATTCAGATTTTCTAAACTCTATGATTCAAACTTGTATACTTCTAGAAATATGTTCATTTTTTTTAGGTTGTCTACTTTTGGACATAATTATTTTAGCATTATTTTATAATCCTTTGTATTTCTGTAGTATCAGTTGTAACTCCTTCTCTTTCATTTTGATTTTACTTATTTGAGACCTCTCTTTTTCTCTTGTTTACTTTAGTTAAAGACTTCTAATTTTTAAAATATATTCTCAAAGAGTCAGCTCTTTATTTTATTAGGTTATTTTTCTATTGCCCTTGGACTCTATTTCATGTATTTCCACATGTTTATTTTTTCTACTAATTTTGGAATTTTTTTCTACTTAGGTAAAAAATTATATTGGTAATTTGAGATTATTTTGTTTCTTAATGCAGACCTGGATTGATATGGACTCCTCTCTTAGAATTATTGCTGTATCCCACACATTTGGGTATGTTATAATTCTGTTTTCATTATCTTTAGGTACTTCTTGATTTTTCCTTTAGTTTCTTTGATAACCCATTTATTCTTCAGTATCATGTTGTTTAATCTTAACATTTCTGTTTTTTTTTTAACCAAAAAAGAGATGTTTATTATGAATTATGTTGTTCTTGTTCAGTTGCCCATTCGTGTCTGACTCTTTGAAACCCCATGGACAGCAAGTCAGGCCTCTCCATCCCTCACCATCTCGCAAAGTTGGTCCATATTCATGTTTGTTGCATCAGTGATGCCATCCAGCCATTTCATCCTCTGATGCCCTCTTCTCCTTCTTCCCTCAATCTTTCCCAGCATCAGGGATTTTCCAGTGAGTTGGCTGTTCGCATAAGGTGACCAAAATACTGGAGCTTCGGCTTCAGCCTCAATCTTTCCAACGAGTACTCAGAGTTGATTTCCCTTAAGATTGACTGGTTTGATTTCCTTTTTGTCCAATCGATGTTCAGCAGTCTTCTCCAGCAGTACAGTTCAAAGGTATCAATTCTTTGATACTCTGCCTTCTTTATGGCCCAGCACTCACAAGTATACATGACAATAGTCTTGGCCTATACAAACCTTTGTTGGCAGAATAATGTCTCTGCTTTTCAACACACTGTCTAGGTTTGTCATAGCTTTCCTGCCAAGAAGCAATAATCTTCTGATTTCATGGCTGTAGTTCCCATCCACAGTGATTTTTGAGCCTAAGAAGAAGAAATCCGTCACTACTTCCATGTTTCCCCTTTCAATTTGCCATTAGGTAATGATGTTAGATGCCATGATATTTGCTTATTTGTTTGCTTGTTTTTAATATTTAGCTTTAAGCTGGTTCTTTCATTCTCCTCCTTTACCCTTATCAAGAGGCTCTTTAGCTCCTCTTCACTTTCTCCCATTAGAGTGATATCACCTGCATATCTGCCTATCTTGATTCCAGTTTGTAACTCATCCAGCCCAACATTATTCATGGTGTGTTCAGCATATAGATTAAATAAACTGAGTGACAACAGACAGCCTTGTCATACTCCTTTCTCAATCTTGAACCAAACAGTTGTCCAATACAGGGTTCTAACTGTTGTTTCTTGACCCACATACAGGTTTCTCAGGAGACAGGTAATAAGATGGTCTGATATTCCCAACACTTTAAGAGTTATCCATAGTTTGTTATGATCCACACTGTTAAAGGCTTTAGTGTAGTGGATGAAACAGAGGTAGATGTTTTTCTGGAATCCCCTTACTTTCTCTATGATTCAGCAAATGTTGGCAATTTTATCTCTGGCTCCTCTTCCTTTTCTAAACTGAGCTTGGACATCTGAAAGTTCTTGGTTCACATAATGCTGAAGTCTATCATGCATGATTTTAAGCATGACTTTGCTAGTATGGGGGATGAGTGCAATTGTCTGATGGTTAGCACATACTTTAGTACTCCCCTTCTTGGGGATTGGGATGAGTATTGACCTTTTCCAGTCCTGTGGCCACTGCCAGGTCTTCCAGATTCCTGACACATAGAATACAACACCTTGATGGCATCATCCTTTAGGGTTTTGAATAGTTCTGCTGGAATTCCATTGTGTCCACTAGCTTTATTAACAGCTGTACTTCCTAAGGCCCACTTGACTTCACACTCCAGAATATCTGGCTCTGGGTGACTAACCACACCATTGTAGTAACCTGGTTCTTCATAAAGATCTTATTTTTGTAAAGTTCTTCTATGTATTATTTCTATCTCTTCTTGATTTCTTCAGCCTTCTACTAGGTCTCTACCATTTCTGTCCTTTATTGTGCCCAGCTTTGTGCAAAATATTCCCTTGAGGTTTCCAATTTTCCTGAAGAGATCTTTAGTCATTCCCCTTCTGTTGTTTTCTTCTAGTTTTATATACTGTTCGTTGAAGAAGGCCTTCTTGTCTCTTTGTGCTATTCTTTGGAACTCTGCATTTAGTTGATCATACCTTTCCCTTTCTCTTTTGCTCTTCACTTATCTTTTCTCTTCAACTATTTGTAAAGCCTCCTCAGATAATCCCTTTGCCTTCTTGCATCTCTTTTTCTTTGGGATGTTTTTTTCCACTGTCTCTTGTACAATAGTATGGACCTCTGTCCATAGTTCTTCAGGCAAACTGTTAATTAGATTCAATTTATTGTGGAGAAGGGGCTTCACATGATTGACTGGTATGATCTACTTCTAACAGAATCTCAAGAGTCTTCTCTAGCACAATACAAAAGCATCTATTCTTCAGTGCTTGGCATTCTCTATGGCCCAACTCTCACATTTGTACATTACTACTGAGAAAAACATGGCTTTGACTATAACGATCTTTGTTGGCTAAGTGGTGCTTATGCTTTTATTATGCTGTTTAGATTTGTTACAACTTTCCTTCCAAGGAGAAAGTGCCTTTTAAATTCATTGTTGGAGTCACCATCTGCATTGATTTTAGAGCCCTAGAAAATAAAATCTGTCACTGTTTCTTCTTGTTCCTCATCTATTTTCCATGAAGTGATAGAACTGGATGCTATGATCTTAGTTTTTTGAACTTTAAGTTTCAAGTCAGTTTTTTCACTCACCTCTTTTACCCTCATTAAGAGGCATTTTAGTTCCTCCTTGCTTTATGCCATTAGAATGATATCATTAGCACATCTGAAGTTGTTGATATTTCTCCTGGTAATCTTGATTCAAGTTTGTGATTCCTCCAGCCTAGCATTACACATGATGTACTCAGCACATAAGTTAAATAAGCAGGGTGATGATATACAGCCTCGACATACTCCTTTCCCAATTTTGAACCAGTCTGTTGTTCCACGTCTGATTTGAACTGTTGCTTCTGACATGCATAAAGGTTTCTCAGGAGTCAGGTAAGGCAGTCTGGTATGCCCATCTCTTTAAGAATTTTCCTCTGCTGTGATCCATACAGTCAAAGGCTTTAGCATAATCAGTGAAGTCAAAGGCTTTAGCATAATCAGTGAATCAGAAATAGAATTTTTTCCCTCAAAGATCCTTTGATTTTTCTATGATCCAATTGCCAACATCCGCTGGATCATGGAAAAAGCAAGAGAGTTCCAGAAAAACATCTATTTCTCTCTATTGACTATGACAAAGCCTTTGATTCTGTGGATCACAATAAACTGTGGAAAGTTCTGAAAGAGATGGGAATACCAGACCACTTGACCTGCCTCTTGAGAAATCTGTATGCAGGTCAAGAAGCAGTAGTTAGAACTAGACATGGAACAACAGACTGGTTCCAAGTAGGAAAAGGAGTATGTCAAGGCTGTATATGGTCACCCTGCTTATTTAACTTACATGTAGAGTACATAATGAGAAACGCTGGACTGGAAGAAACATAAGCTGGAATCAAGATTGCCAGGAGAAATGTCAATAACCTCAGATATGCAGATGACACCATCCTTATGGCAGAAATCAAAGAAGAACTAAAGAGCCTCTTGATGAAACTGAAAGAGGAATGTGAAAAAGTTGGTTTAAAACTCAATGTTGAGGAAACTAAGATCGTGGCATCTGGTCCCATCACTTCATGACACAGAGATGGGGAAACAATAGAAACAGTGAGAGATTATTTTTTTGGTCTCCAAAATCACTGCAGTTGGTGACTGCAGCCATGAAATTAAAAGATGCTTCCTCCTTGGAAGGAAAGCTATGACAAGCCTAGACAGCATATTAAAAAGCAGAGACATTACTTTACCAGCAAAGGTCCATCTAGTCAAAGGTATGGTTTTTCCAGTAGTCATGTATGGATGTGAGATTTGGACTATAAAGAAAGCTGGGCACTGAAGAATTGATGCTTTTGAACTATGGTGTTGGAGAATACTCTTGAAAGTCCCTTGGACTGCAAGGAGATCCAACCAGTCCATCCTAAAGGAAATCAGTTCTGAATACTCATTGGAAAGACTGATGCTGGGAAAGATTGAAGGCAGGAGGAGAAAGGGACAATAGAGGATGAGATATTTGGATGGCATCATTGATGTGATGAACATGAGTTTGAGCAGGCTCTGTGATTTCGTAATGGACAGCAAAGCCTGGCATGTTGTAGTCCATGGGTTTGCAAAGTGTTGGACACGACTGAGGAACTGAACTGAGTTTTTTGTGTTTTGTTTTTATAGTTTTGATTTCTATGTTTGTGGTTGGTCTGTTAATATTTTCTATATATTCCTGGTTCAGTTTTGGAAGGTTACACATTTATAAGAATTTCTCCATTTCTTCCAGTTTGTCTATTTTATTGGCATATAGTTGCTCATAGTATTCTCTTATGAATCTTTCTATTTCTGTATTGTCTGTTGTAACTTCATCCTTTTTATATCAAATTTCATTGTCTTGAGTCTTCATTGTTTTTTTTTTTTTTCTTGATTAGTCTGGCTAATAGTTTGTCAATTCTGTTTATCTTCTCAAACAACCAGTTTTTAGTATTATTGATCTTCTCTATAGTCTCCTTAATTTATTTATGCTCTGATCTTTATCATTTCTTTCCTCTGTTATCTTTGGGATTTTTTGGTCCTTTTTCTTGTTGCTTTAAGTGTACAATTAAGTTACTTATTTGATGTCTGTGTTGTTTCTTGAGGTTGGTTCTTAAGGCTATAAGATTCCCTCTTAGCCCTGCTTTTACTGCATCTCATTGGTTTTGAGTTGTGTTTTTCTTGTCATTTGTTTCTAGGCATATTTTGATTTCCTTTTTGGTTTCTTCAATGATCTGCTGGTTATTCAGAAGTGTACTTTTAATCTTCTCCATATATTTGTTTTTTTGGTGTTTTTTTTTTTTTTTTTTATACTTTTTCCCTATAGTTAACATCTAATCTTACAGTGTTGTGGTCAGAAAAAATGCTTGAAATGATTTCATTTTTTACAATTTTATCGTCTTGATTTGTGACCCAAAATGTGATCTATCATGGAAAAAGTTCCGTGTGCATTTGAGTAAATACTTGTATCTGTTGTTTCTGGATGAAGTGCCCTATAGATATCAATTAGTTCCAACCGGTCCAATGTATCATTTAAAACTTGTGTTTCCTATTGATTTTGTATCTGGATTATCTGTCCATTGGTGTGAGTGGGGTATAAAATTCTCCCAGTATTATTGTGTTACTGGAAATCTCCCCTTTAATAGTTGTTACAATTTCCCTTACGTATTGAGGTATTCCTATGTTGAATGCATATATGTTTATAATCCTTTTATCTTCTTTTTGGGTAGATCATTATGTTTGGTTCTTCTTTGTCTCTTGTAGTGGTCTTTATTTTACTGTCTATTTTATCTGATATGAGTATTGCTACTCTTGCTTTCCTTTGATTTCCATTTTCAGGGAATATCTTTTTCTAGCCCCTCACTTTCAATCTGTATATATTCCTAGGTCTGAGGTGGATCTCTTGTAGACAGCATATATAGAGTTCTTATTTTTGTGTCCATTCAGCCAATCTGTGTCTTCTGGATGGAGCATTTAGCCCTTTTACATTTATTGTAATTATTGATATATATGATCCTGTACTGTAATTATTGCTGTGTATGATTCATTCTATTGCTTTGGGTTTCTTTTTGTAAGGCTTTTTTTTTTTTTGCTTCCTGTCTAGAGAAGAGCTTTGTTATTTTTTGAAAAGCCGTTTTGGTGGTGCTGAACTCTCTTAACTTTTGCTTGTCTGTAAAGCTTTTGATTTCTCCTTCAAATCTGAATGAGGTCCTTGCTGGATAGAGTAATCTTGGTTGTTGCATTTCCTTTTCATCACTTTAAGTATATCCTGTCATTCTTTTCTGTCCTGTAAAGTTTCTGTTGAAAGATCAGCTGTTAGCTTTATGGGGATCCCCTTGTATGTTACTTGTTGCTTTTCTCTTGCTGCTTTCAATATGTGCTATTGGTGTTTAATTTTTATTAGTTTGATTAATACATGTCTTGATATGTTTCTCTTTGGGTTTATCCTATATGAGATTCTTTGAATTTCCTTGACTTGGTTGACTATTTCCTTTCACAGATTAGAGAAATTTTTGACTATAATCCTCAAATTTTTTTTGACTTTTTTTTTGTTTGTTTGTTTTCCTCTGGGACACATATGATTTGAATGTTTGCATGCTTAATGTTGTACCAGAAGTCTCTGAGATTGTTCTTATTAAATTTTATTCTTTTTTTCTTCATTGTGTTTTGCTTCAATTAGCTCCACCATTCTATCTTCCAGCTCACTTGTCCATTCTTCTGCCTCAGGACTCTACTGTTGCTTCCCTGTAGTTTATTTTTAATCTCAGTTATTTCATTGTTGATTGATTATTGTTTAATTCTTCTAGACCCTTGTTATATACTTATAGCAACTTTACAGTCTGTGCCTCCAATCTATTTATCCATGCCTCCATTTTATTTTCAAGGCTTTGGAACATCTTAACTATCATTACTCTGAATTGTTTTTCAATTAGATTTCCTATTTCATCTTCATTTTTTGGTCTTGTGGGTATTTACCATGTTCCTTCATCTGCTGCTTATTTCTGTGTCTTTTTGTTTTGTTTAAATTACTGTGTTTGGGATACCTTTTCTGAAGGCTGAAAGGTTGTATTCCCTCTTAAGTGTGGAGTCTGTCCCTCATGGGTGTGTTTGGGTCAGTGCCTCATAAAGATTTCCTGGTTAGGGAAACTTTGTGTCTGCGTTCTGGTGAATGCAGCTGGGTCTTGTCTCTCTGGAGGGTAGTGCTATGTCCAGTAGTGTGTTTTGGAGAATCTATGGATTAGGTTACTGTGATATTGAATGGTTTGCCTTGGAAACGAACAGAGATCATTCTGTCATTTTTGAGATTGCATCCAAGTACTGCATTTCAGACTCTTTTGTTGACCATGATGGCGACTCCATTTCTTCTGAGGGATTCCTGCCCGCAGTAGTAGATGTAATGGTCATCTGAGTTAAATTCACCCATTCCAGTCCATTTTAGTTCACTGATTCCTAGAATGTTGACGTTCACCCTTGCCATCTCTTGTTTGACCACTTCCAATTTGCCTTGATTCATGGACCTGCCATTCCAGGTTCTTATGCAATATTGCTCTTTACAGCATTGGACCTTGCTTCTATCACCAGTCACATCCACAGCTGGGTACTGATTTTGCTTTGGCTCCATCCCTTCATTCCTTCTAGAGTTATTTCTCCACTGATCTCCAGTAGCATACTGGCACCTACTGACCTGGGGAGTTCCTCTTTCAGTATCCTATCATTTTGCCTTTTCATACTGTTCATGGGGTTCTCAAGGCAAGAATACTGAAGCGGTTTGCCATTCCCTTCTCCAGTGGACCCCATTGTGTCAGACCTCTCCACCATGACCCATCCATCTTGGGTTGCCCCATGGGCATGGCTTAGATTAATTGAGTTAGAAAAGGCTGTGGTCCAAGTGTGATTAGATTGAGTAGTTTTCTGTGAGTATGGTTTCAGTGTGTCTGCCCTCTGATGCCCTCTTGCAACACCTACCATCTTACTTGGGTTTCTCTTACCTTGGGCGTGGGGTATCTCTTCACGGCTGCTCCAGCAAGGTGCAGCCACTGCTCCTTACCTTGGATGAGGGGTATCTCCTCACCGCCACCCTTCCTGACCTTCAATGTGGGATGGCTCCTCTAGGCCTTCCTGTGCCCGTGCAGCCACCACTTCTTGGCCGTGGGATTGCTCCTTCCAGCTGCCACCCCTGGCCTCAGGCACCACCCCTGACCTCGGACGCAGGGTAGCTCCTCTCGGCCGCTGTCCCTGGCCTCAGACGTGGGGTAGCTCCTCTCACCATGCTTAGTGCACCGGCCACAGCCGCATTTGCTTAGAACTAACACCAAAAATATGTCCTTTTCATTATAGGGGACTGGAATGCAAAAGTAGGGAGTCAAGAAACACCTGAAGTAACAGGCAAATTTGGCCTTGGAATGTGGAATGAAGCAGGGCAAAGACTAATAGAGTTTTGCCAAGAAAATGTACGGGTCATAGCAAACACCTTCTTCCAACAACACAAGAGAAGACTCTACACATGGACATCACCAGATGGTCAACACCAAAATCAGATTGATTATATTCTTTGCAGCCAAACATAGAGAAGCTCTATACAGTCAACAAAAACAAGACCAGGAACTGACTGTGGCTCAGATCATGAAATCCTTATTGCCAAATTCAGACTTAAATTGAAGAAAGTAGGGAAAGCTGCTAGACCTTACAAGTATGACCTAAATCAAATCCCTTATGATTATACAATGGAAGTGAGAAATAGATTTAAGGGCCTAGATCTGATAGATAGAGTGCCTGAAGAACTATGGATGGAGGTTCATGACATTGTACAGGAGACAGGGATCAAGACCATTCCCATGGAAAAGAAATTCAAAAACGCAAAATGGCTGTCTGGGGAGGCCTTACAAATAGCTGTGAAAATAAGAGAAGTGAAAAGCAAAGGAGAAAAGGAAAGATATAAGCATTTGAATGCAGAATTCCAAAGAATAGCAAGAAGAGATAAGAAAGCCTTCTTCAGTGATCAATGCAAAGAAATAGAGGAAAACAACAGAATGGGAAAGACTAGAGATCTCTTCAAGAAAATTAGAGATACCAAGGGAACATTTCATGCAAAGATGGGCTCAATAAAGGACAGGAATGGTATGGACCTAACAGAAGCAGAAGATATTAAGAAGAGGTGGCAAGAATACAGAGAAGAAGTGTACAAAAAAGATCTTCATGACCTGGATAGTCATGATGATGTGATCACTCATCTAGAGCCAGACATCCTGGAATCTGAGGTTAAGTGGGCCTTAGAAAACATCACTACAAACAAAGGTAGTGGAGGTGATGGAATTCCAGTTGAGCTACTTCAAATCCTGAAAGATGATGCTGTGGAAGTGCTGCACTCAATATGCCAGCAAATTTGGATAACTCAGCAGTGGCCACAAGACTGGAAAAGGTCAGTTTTTATTTCAATTCCAAAGAAAGGCAATGCCAAAGAATGCTCAACCTACCGCACAATTGCACTCATCTGACATGCTAGTAAAGTAATGGTCAAAATTCTCCAAGCCAGGCTTCAGCAATATGTGAACTGTGAAATCCCTGATGTTCAAGCTGGTTTTAGAAAAGGCAGAGGAACCAGAGATCAAATTGCCAACATCTGCTGGATTATGGAAAAAGCAAGAGAGTTCTAGAAAAACATCTATTTCTGCTCTATTGACTATGCCAAAGCCTTTGTCTGTGTGGATCACAATAAACTGTGGAAAATTCTGAAAGAGATGGGAATACCAGGCCACCTGACCTGCCTCTTGAGAAATCTGTATGCAGGTCAGGAAGCAACAGTTAGAACTGGACATGGAACAACAGACTGGTTCCAAATAGGAAAAGGAGTATGTCAAGGCTGTATATTGTCACCCTGTTTGTTTAACTTATATGCAGAGTACATTGTGAGAAACCCTGGGCTGGAAGAAGCATAACCTGGAATCAAGATTGCTGGGAGAAATANGAGAAAGATGGGAATACCAGACCACCTCACCTGCCTCTTGAGAAATCTGTATGCAGGTCAGGAAGCAACAGTTAGAACTGGACATGGAACAACAGACTGGTTCCAAATAGGAAAAGGAGTATGTCAAGGCTGTATATTGTCACCCTGTTTGTTTAACTTATATGCAGAGTACATTGTGAGAAACCCTGGGCTGGAAGAAGCATAACCTGGAATCAAGATTGCTGGGAGAAATATCAATAACCTCAGATATGCAGATGATACCACCCTTATGGGAGAAAGTGAAGAGGAGCTAAAAAGCCTCTTGATGAAAGTGAAAGAGGAGAGCGAAAAAGTTGGCGTAAAGCTCAACATTCAGAAAACAAAGATCATGGCATCTGGTCTCATCACTTCATGGGAAATAGATGGGGAAACAGTGGAAACAGTGTCAGACTTTAGTTTTTGGAGCTCCAAAATTACTGCAGATGGTGACTGCAGCCATGAAATTAAAAGATGCTTACTCCTTGGAAAAAAAGTTATGATCAACTTAGATAACATATTCAAAAGCAGATACATTACTTTGCCAACTAAGGTTTGTCTAGTCAAGGCTATGGTTTTTCCAGTAATCATGTATGTCTGTGAGAGTTGGACTGTGAAGAAGGCTGAGTGCCGAAGAATTGATGCTTTTGAACTGTGGTGTTGGAGAAGACTCTTGAGAGTCCCTTGGACTGCAAGGAGATCCACCAATTCCATTCTGAAGGAGATCAGCCCTGGGATTTCTTTGGAAGGAATGATGCTAAAGCTGAAACTCCAGTACTTTGGCCACCTCATGTTAAGAGTTGACTCATTCGAAAATACTCTGATGCTGGGAGGGATTGGAGGCAGGAGGAGAAGGGGACGACCGAGAATGAGATGGCTGGATGACATCATTAACTCGATGGACGTGAATATGAGTGAACTTCAGGGGTTGGTGATGGACATGGAGGCCTGGTGTGCTGCGATTCATGGGGTCGCAAAGAGTCCAATGTGACCGAGCAACTGAACTGAAATGAACTGATGGATTAGGTATGGTTTTGACACCCTGCCGGCCAATGTGCATGTTTGTGCCCCTATTTTCCTGAAGGATTTACATGGGACATCTGACACTGTAGCTTTGTGGGCTTTGTGTGGGACTTGGTCTTAATATTGAGATGGAAGCCTTTGGGCGAGCTCTCACCCTTTAATTTTCCACAGAGTTTAGAGTTCTCTAGTGGCCCAAAGTCATGGAGTCAAGTCTCCTGTCTGGGGTTCAGGCCTAAACTGTTAAAGCAACAGCAAGACTTCACAGGCCACACAACACAGAAGACAAACCCCCTAGACTAATGGTGAAACAATTCTCAGTAGCCAAGAACACCCAAAGAGACTCACACACTTTCAAAGAGGAAAGAAGAGAGAAAAAAGAGGGTGAGGAAAGGATAGAAACTGGAGTCAAAGAGGCGAGAGCAGTCAAGCCAATAAACAAACCCATAAGTGAAAATGAATACTAAAAACTAGACTAGCAAAATTACAAAATCAAAAACATGGAAAACATGAAGAAGAACTAGACAGTACTGTAAAAAATATGAATAAAATAAAAATTAAATGAATTTATTAAAAAATATCTATTTTTTAAAAAAAGGAAAATAGGTTATAAAAATAGAAATTAAAGGCCNTATTGAGAATTGTTTCACCATTAGTCTAGTGAGAGGGAGAGGGTGGAATGATTTGGGAGAATGACATTGAAACATGTATAATATCATATATGAAATGAATCGCCAGTCCAGGTTCTAGGCATGATACTGGATGCTTGGGGCTGGTGCACTGAGACGACCCAGAGGGATGGTACAGGGAGGGAGGAAGGAGGGGGTTTCAGGATGGGGAACATGTGTATACCTGTGGTGGATTCATGTTAGTGTATGGCAAAACCAATACAATATTGTAAACAATTAACTTCCAATTAAAAAATAAATTTATATTAAAAAAATAAAATTGATACTAAAAATTAGACTCTTGAAGATACAGAATTAAAAACAAAAGATCAAAAAATAAAATCTAGGCACTTTCCAAGATGGGCATGCATGATGAAGGTGGCTTCAAGTGCTTAGGGCCTTTCCCTGGACTTTATACTTCAGTTCCAACAGTTAGAACTTCTTCCACTTTGCTGTCCTCGTATCAAGGGGCTACCCTTATATGGAACCTGAGTCAACTCAATCATGTTGCAGTTTCAGTGCCAGACTTGTGAAAGGCCAGATAATTTTATTAAAATGTTTTGGGGCTCAAAGTGGGTGAGCTGGTCCCTCTTCCTGAGTATGGAGTATCTGTCATTTTTGTCAACCTTGGAAATACCAAGGTAGATCTGTGTCACCCACAGGGAAGCAACAATTCAATTGCAGGTCTTCTGCATAAAAACTAGATTGGAGTGATGCACCCCATCTGCATTGAAGTGGATAATATAAATGCAACTGTGATGGATTTGAAAGAAAAGAAGATTCATAATCTGAGTGAAGAAGCCAAAATAGGAGCACATGGAAATGACTGTGGTGGAGACCTTGTGGAACTGGAGTAAGTGTGATTAATATTCACAATAAACTAATTGCTCTGAAAAATCTTTATCAAAGTGTGCTTCAACATCAAGTCCTTCAATGATTATGTCACTTAAAAGTCAGAACTAAATTACAGGAAGAAATTTTTAAAATTATATGTGTATACATATGTATATATACACACAAAACATTGCTGATTACTTTGGATTATTTTCCAGACTTGGAGAAAACTTTGATTATTGAATAATTATGGAATACTATTAAAATCATATTCATAGAAATAAATTATTCCTATTTTGAAGTGAAGTAATTGAGTACAATGTCTCAGCTCTGTGTAAGAGGGGGCAGGATAGATACACAGAGGACACCTGACCGCCACATGGTTGTGCATCTGGGACAAAGAGGCTCCTAAGAATGTTCAGAAAGTCATTTTTTAGAGCAAACTGTTCAAGGTTAAGGAGTCCTGACCTCAGAATATTTGGTTTTCTGTAACAACACATGGTCACAAGCTCCTTATTTTGGATGGTGGTGCTAGAGTTATGAGCATGAGCTTTTGTGGCAAACTTGGTGCCTGAACTAGTAAGTGCATAGATAGGTGATTTCTTTTTATTTTTTCTAGTCAGTAGACACAGAAATTGCAATGAATTTGTAGAGTTATCTATCAGGTTATAGGACACCAAAGCAGATCCTAGAAGAATATACAATATGAGTAGGAACTCACTACCAAGAAAACTATGGTCCACTTCGGAAAACAACTTCATGAACTAAATGCACTTTTAAAGCAACATGGATGAGTTGAAAAGAAAAGGGAAACGAATATAGCTTTTGGAGAATGTGCTTAGTTAGAGGCATATCAGGTTTTTAGTCAGACCCCCCAAAGACAAACAAGTTGTTGCTATCATTCAGTTGCTAAGTCATGTCTAACTCTTTGTGACCCATGGACGGCAGCATGCCAAGCTCCTTTGTCCACTACTCTCGGGTTTGCTCAGATTCATGTCCATTGAGTTGGTGATGCTATCTAATCATTTCATCTTCTGCCATCTCCTTCTTTTATCACCAATCTTTCCTAGAATCAGGGTCTTTTCCAATGAGGTAGCTCTTCCCATCAGATGGCCAAAGTATTGGAGCTTCAGCTTCTGTCCTTCTAATGAATATTGAGGGTTGATTTCCTTTAGGATTGACTGGTTTGATCTCCTCACAGCCCAAGGAACTCTCAAGAGTCTTCTCCAGCACCACAATTCAAAAGCATCAGTTCTTCAGCACTCAGCCTTCCTTATGGTCCAGTTCTCACATCTGTACATTACTACTGGAAAAAATATTCAGTTCAGTTCAATGGCTCACTCGTGTCCGACTCTTTGTGACCCCATGGACTGCAGCACGTCAGGCCTCCCTGTCCATCACCAACTCCCGGAGTGTACTCAAACTCAGTCTATTGATTCGGTGATGTCATCCAACCATCTCATCCTCTGCCGTCCCCTTCTCCTCCTGCCTTCAATCTTTCCCAGCATCAGGGTCTTTTCCAATGAGTCAGTTCTTTGTATCAGGTGGCCTAAGTATTGGAGTTTCAGCTTTAGCATCAGTCCTTCCAATGAATATTCAGGATTGACTTCCTTTAGGATTAACTGGTTGGGTCTCCTTGCAGTCCAAGTGACTCTCAAGAGTCTTCTGCAACACCACAGTTCAAAAGCATCAATTCTTCAGTGCTCAGCTTTCTTTATAGTCCAACTCTCACATCCATACATGACTATTGGAAAAGCAATAGCTTTGATTATATGGACCTTTGTCAGCAAAGTTATGTCTCTGCTTTTTAATATGCTGTCTAAGTTTGTCATAGCTTTCCTTCCAAGAAGCAAGCATCTATTAATTGCACAGCTGCAGAATCAGATGGATTTCGGAGATTGCAGGAGGGTGTATGTATGGGATGCACAGTGCACAGGAAAGTGGCAGGTCTTAAGTTCATGTATGACTGGATGTTGAGTAGTGAGTAGGTGTGTACACATTGAGATTTTATTTAGTACAAAATAAGATCATACTTATTTAAAAGTTATGTTAAAAATTATAGCATAAAAAATTAAAACCATAGAAAAAATTATTCTCAAAAAGACAAAATGAAAAAGATGGAGTTTGTTTAATAAGTATCTTCTTTTAAAGGAAATAGTAGGCTATAAATAAATAAAAATTAAAAACAATAAAGAAAATTATAATGGTAATATGAGGAAACAATTTTTAAAAAGGAAAGAAAAGGGATGATATATTACAGAGTGGTAGTGAGAGGAATGTACAAGTGATTATTTCATTTTCCAGCTTCAGTCAATTTGTCTACTCAGAAAGTCCTCCAATATATCTAAAAAGTTCTCTGGACCTGTGCTGGGCAGTGTGGTGTCATCTTAGACTCAGATCTTCCCTTGGTCCAGCTTGTACTTGTTTTCAAGGTCTATAGCTGTCCCTAAAGCACATAGTCTCAAGCTAATTGCAGGAATGTAAACCATTGCTCCTCCCACTCTGAGGGTGATTTTCCCTCCTTTCCTTTGCTTAGGCAGCCCCAGTGTTCTATTATTTTGGGTCTATCTCTGTTTGTAAGTCTCTCACCAGTGTCTGGGCAGAGAACAGAGAGACAAAAGTAGCCATTGATAGGGCCCACTTGTTCAGTTGTGCTGGGAAGGTGAGAATACAGCAGACACCACTAGAGTGTGTGGAGGGTGCTTGCTGCAGCTTGTGCCTGTGGGAGGTCACCACAGTCTGAGGTGGGTTATACATTTTCCCAGGGGAGTTGCTTCCAGATGTGGTACCTTTGGCAGACCCAAGCCACTCAGGCTCCCAGGAAGATGTGAGTAGCGACCTGCAGCCTCTCACAGCTTGGTGGTAGTTGTGATCTCTTAGGTCAGGACCATAGTGCCCCCCTGCCTTCTGCCTCTGGAGTTCATGCCTGTTTCTCTTCCACTGGGACCATAGACTGCAGCTGTCTAATCCACTTTCAGCATTCCCTAGGGCAGGGTCCTGTGTTCTGTGAGTATTTGGAGTTAGAGAGTGGTGTTAGAGTCTTGCCATGGGAATGATCTTTTGCTTCTCTGGCAGTCCCAGGGTTTTCCTTTGTCTGCCTCTGCAGTGTCACATTACCCCACCAGAGTATCTTCGTGGCAATCAACTCTGGTTCTTTTCCTAAGGACTGAACTTCCAAGACCTGAGACCCCACACACAGTCCCCACTCACTGTGGGTGGACACAAGTGTGTGAGCTGCTTCTTAGCTGGAAAGTGCTGTATCTGTCATGTACTGTTCCCCTTTGAGGTTTCAAAGATGTCTTCCCCTGAGCCCAACTGTAAGGGGGTTTCCTAGTGTGTGGAAACTTCTCCTCCTTTATGACTCCCTCCCCAGGGTGAATGTCCCTCTCCCAAACTCCATTGTCTACATTTTCATCTTTTGGCCTGCCTTATTCAAAGAAGATTGTTTTGCCTTTCTGGAAGTCTGAGGTTCTGTACCAGCGATCAGAAGTTCTGTGGGAACTGTTCCACAGGTAGATTAATTTTTTAATATATATTTTTGGTAAGACAGTGATCTCCTTGACCAATTCCTCCACTACCTTGAAGATCCCCCTCTTATCTCTGCTTTTTTCTTGGGGTTTAGTTTTATTCTTTGCTTTGAAAATTTTTCTTCTACTTTCTCATTTTGTTTAACTTTCTCTGTTTATTTCTAATAAATTAGGTGAAAGCATTTACCTATTCTTGTCTTGAAGTTGTATCCTTGTGTGGGAGCATTTGTATACAATGTGCCTGGTGTCTTTGGTAGGAGAGTTGGAATCGAGGTGAGCACGGAGTACATCTTCCCCTGGTATGCACTGGCAGCTTCTTTATTAGGATGTAGAGCTGGATTTTGAGGGGCTAGAGCTAGGGCCACATGTGAGTAGAGGTTTCTCTTAGGCACAATGGTGGTTGCCATCTTACTGAGGGTTTGGCCAGGGTCTGAGCTGCTGGAGCAAGAGCTCTGATGGAGTTGCTCTTCTTTCTGATATAATGGCAGTCTCTGTCATGACTGGGATTGTGACCTGGATTCAGATGGTTGGGAATGCATTCTGAGCTGGTTTTCCATTTTTTCTTTGGTTTGTGTATCTTGATTAAATCCAGCATTGATGACAGAAAGGTTGGAACTGCCCAGGTGAGCTGGTTCTGCTCCTTTCCTAGAACACATGCACACTGACAATGATGGTTTCCACCTTGGCTCTAGGCATGGCCTGAATTGGCTCTGCTTCCTTCAAGTATGCATATGCTCATTGGCAATGGTGGCCTTCTCTTTAGTTGTGAACAGTGTCAGAACAGGACATGCTGGAGCAGGAGCCTGGTGTGGGCTGGGAGAATGTATAGAGTCAGTCTTGGTAGGCTAGCCAGGGCACCCAGCGGTTTTCAATCTGTTGTCTCCATGCTGAGACTTTGGGCAAATAAGTCTGTGTATGCACTCTTCCAGAGTGGAGTCTTGGTTTCTGGCAGTCTTCCAACAATCCCTACTAGTTTTCAAACCAGATAGGCTGGCTCATCCTCCCAGTGTTGAAACCTAGGGCTAGGATGTGTAATCTATAACTTGAACCCCTCACTTCCCAAGGAGGATCTCTGTACCTGTAATAACCCCTTTCTCTTCTGAATCACTCTTTACTAGTGTGAATCACTACCAGTTTGCTTCTCTTTCCTTCTTAATGGATTACTTGTGATTTTTTCTTTACAACTTTGACTGTAGAAGAGCCATTCTGCTGGTATTCAGGTCATTCTCAATGAGAGTTTCTCTATATCTAATTGCCGTTAGAGTCTTCCTACTTCACCATCTTTATCCTGTCTCTAGCAATGTCTTGTAAGTTGACTGAGGAATTCCACTTTTAGGACTTTACCCTAAAGAAATTAGGTGTTGTGCACAAATATTTATGTATAATGATAATCATTGCAGCCTCATATACAATTATATAACATATGTAAATATCTTAAAGGAATCAAATTAAGGATTTTTAAAAATGAATAATGCACAATTGTGATACAATATCATGTGGTCATTAATGTCATATTTTATAATATTATGATATTGGAAATTCTCATCATAAAACCTTAAATAATATATCAAGATCAAACCCTGCATATACAAATGATATCAGTTCATACCGTCTGGGGATTTGAACTTCAAGATATCATTTGGGGGAGGGAGATTCCATTCAACCCATACCAACGCCATAGTGAAAAAATCAAACAATTTGAAATATAGATATCAGGGATTAAATTTTGGCTCAACCTTGAGCCCTACATAAGTCAATTATTTTAATGGAGCCACATTTCCTGAAAAATTACAAAAGATGATGCTACTAATATGCTGAAATCAACATGCCTGAAAGGCAATGCCCAAGAATGTCCAAACTACTGCACAATTGCACTCATCTCACACATTAGTGAAGTGATGTTCAAAATTCCAAGCCAGGCTTCAACAGGGCATGAACTGTGAGCTTCCAGGTGTTCAAGCTGGATTTAGAAATGGCAGAGGAGCCAGAGATCAATATGCCAACATCCACTGGATTTTAGGAAAAGCAAGAGAGTTCCAGGAAAATTATTTCTTCTTTATTGACTACACCAAAGCCTTTGACTGTGTGGATCACAGCAAACTGTGGAAAATTCTGAAAGAGATGGGAAACCAGACCAACTGAATTGCCTCCCAGAAATCTCTATGGAGGTTAAGAAGCAACAGTTAGAACTGGACATGGAACAACAGACTGGTTCCAAATCAGGAAAGGAGCATGTCAAGGCTGTATATCGTCACCTTGCTTATTTAACTTATATGCAGAGTACAACATGAGAAATGCTAGGCTAGATGAAGCATAAGATGGAATCAAGATTGTCAGAAGAAATATCATTAACCTCATATATGCAGATGACACCACCATTATGGCAGAAAGTGAAGAACTAAAGAGCCTCTTGATGAAAGTGAAAGAGGAGAGTGAAAAAGTTGACTCAAAACTCAACATTCAGAAAACTAAGATCATGGCATCTGGTCCCATCACTTCATGGCATGTAGGTGGGAAAACAATGGAAACTGTGAGAGATTTCATTTTTGGATGTGAGAGATGGACTATAAAGAAAGCTGAGCTCTGAAGAATTGATGTTTTTGAAGTGTGGTGTTGGAGAAGACTTGAGAGTCCCTGGGCTGCAAGGAGATGCAACCAGTCCATCCATCCTAAAAGTCAGTCCTGAATATTCATTGCAAGAACTGATGCTGAAACTGTAACCAATATTTTGGCCACCTAATGCGAAGAACTGACTCACTGGGAAAAAACCCTGATACTGGGAAAGATTGAAGGTGGGAGGAGAAGGGGATGACAGAGGATGAGATGGTTGAATTGCATCACTGACTCAATGGACTTGAGTTTGAGCAAGCTCTGGGAGTTCATGACGGACAGGGAAGCCTGGCATGCTGCAGTCCATGGGGTTGCAAAGAGTCAGACACCACTTAGCGACTGAACTGAACTGAATATTTCCTTACATGTAAAATGTAGATAAGAATATTTACCTCATCCTCTTTTGTGAAGATCAATGCTAGCTAATGTATAAACCATGATCTAAAGTTGGGGTTTCAAAGTTATATTGTTAATATTACTTAAATATTCCTTTGTCAGATAAGTAATAGGAAATATTATGTTTAGTAGAATTAGTGCCAGGCTTTCCAGGTGGCTCAGCAGTAAATAATCTGCTTGCAGTGCTGGAGACACAGCAGCTGTGAATTTGATCCCTGATTCAGTATGATTCCCTGGCAGAGGAAATGGCAACCCACTCTGTTGGGAGCCAGCATGAGGAACTCCGCCCATGGCAAAGGTCATGAGGAAGGAAGCTTGGCATACGCAAAGGTGTGATCAAGCCTCAGGAAACCCCCTGCTCCCGAGCATCTACCCCCAAAACCAGAGTACTTTACAGGGAGCTCTCCCCACAACCATTTCTCTCAGAGAAAGAGTTAACTTGCAGCTCCAGTTAATAAAAATTCCTGGGCATGACAAGAGTGTTTCAACTTATGAACTCTGAAGGTTCTCTTGCCTGCCTGATCAGGCTCGTCCGGCCGCATGTGATTGTTTACAGCCTCCCAACTGTGAGAGGCACGGGATGTTTTAAAACTTTCTAAATACAGACTCTTTTGAGAAGTTAGAAGATCATTAGTATAGTATTAGTGGGTTGATTAGGAATTATATTGGTGAAGGGTTGTTTCATTTGTCATGCCAATAATTACTGCTAATTCCCTGCCCTGGGTGTGACAAAGATGTCTCAGGTCAAACCTCTCTGCTGACAGACTAGCTTGTGTGACAACCTCTCAACCATAAACAGCACAGAGAGTTTGGAGTATTAGCATAGGGCTTTTTTCATTGATGAGTCAATGATTGCCATCAGGCCTCCATATCCTTAGGCACATGGGAATATATTAATCAATGTATTTGGAATATAGAAAAAAATATAGTAGTTTTTTGATGTTGGCAATACTAGACTTTTTGAGTTAATGAATCTTCTCTTTTGTTATAGATCACTGTACTTTGTTATAAATCACTATGCTATGTAAAAATGTAACTTTATCACTATCTTAAGACAAAATAGATCTTAAAGGGAACATTGGTGAAGGGTTTACATTTGTTGAGCCAATATTTGCTGCTAAATCTCCATATTACTGCCTTTACAATGAATAAAACTAGCATATAGGAGAAATAAGTATTAACCTTTAAGATTAATCATGTTAAACCTTAGGTTAAGTAAATTCCTTTCTTGATTGTAACTCACTACACCCTCACCCTATAGGAATGCAACTTTATTTGGAGGGTGGCGCCTGATTTAAGAAAAAATCACCCCTGGAAAAATAAGTTTTCTGGTTAACTGACCGGTATCAGAAAGGGCCATAAAATGTCAGCAGACCTCATGGCCAAAAGATGATGAAACTCATAAGACCTTTGTATAATTTTATATGAAG